>JAHZND010002517.1:0-14793 GCA_027744115.1 Acrocyrtus sp. NNG-2020
GTTGGGTGCTTTCTTCAATGTATTTTGCTATGGGGTAATGTGAGAATTTTTTAAAAATTCCTAGCATTGGAATTGTAATTTTTTATTTTAAATATATACACAAGTTTAAGTCATACATATTTATTATTAGATACTCCACGGTGTTATCGAAAAACGTGCCAAAGTGCGGCCATTCTGTACAGAAGATATCTAATATGGACTAGATGTTTTGATAGGTTCTGATGAATTAGCGTAGGCACTAGAAATTTTCGAGGATACAGGCAGAGATTTTACCATATAGCTTGTGAGTGATATTTATCTTTGTCACCGTTCAACCCGCTCTTGCATATCCACTAATAATTACAACGTCTAAACATGTCGCTAGTCTAAAATGTTTTGAGGCTGATATCGTAAGAAATCGGGAAACGAAAAAGAGATTTATAGAGATTTTATAATTTACACAGATTGGGCGATCACGCAAAAAGTAATAAGCCATGAACCTTGTCGTAGTATCTGGGGTTTACAAGGTTTTCTACCGATAGCTAAGGCAGTCGAGGATAACAAGATTTATTAGAAAAGAGAAAATTTTTACTGATTCTCTAAAACTGAGTGTGTCGCAACTTCCACTTCCATCACAGATGGAAAGCATGTAGCTTTATAAGATAGCTGTAGGCAGACCTGGCTTAAAAAAGGAATACATTAAATTTACAATAGAACCCATCTGCTGCAAACATATTTCCTAGAAGTTTCCATATTGGACCCCTTTTGTTATAGAAAGCAGAGTTCATTATTCAAAAATGGCAGCAGCTAGGTAATTCACTCTCTCATGGCTACTCTACAAAGCAGTATGGAATGGATACATGCAGTGTGATATGATACATGATGTAACAAGTGACATTGCTAACATATTTCAAATCAGTGTTCTTTCTTGAAATAGAGCAGTTCCGCAACGCAGTAATTAGGAAGCTAGCAGCAACGGAAGGCGTCAGGTGCAATAAAGTTTTATTTGTAACTTTACAACCATCCCAAATCTGTTAGTCGGTTTTCTATTGTTAGCATAAGCTTGTGATAATTTTTGGAAATCTGACATAGCCAAAATGCCTTTTGCCTAGTGGAAGATCAATCCGCTCTCTGCAAAGAGTCATATCTTACGTAATTCAGCTGCAGAAGCAGAACTCATGAAGTTTTGACCATTTTATGTGCGTTTTCAGTGTTTATTATTACTGTCGGTGAACGGTTTTGGTTCCGCATTCCGCCTAATAAGCGTATAACCTCAAAAAAAAGACTGCCCGAGTTGCGTTTACCAGCACAGAAAGTAAAAAATATCTTTTCGTGTGTCCCGCTTCTAAATGCCAGTAATGACTCCGAACCGGAAGAACAATAAACATTATCCACCTGAAGACTATAACATGGGGCATGGAATGATAAAAAGGAACAGTGGTAGCTACTACATCGACAAGTCCCACAGCCAGATCTCAGATTCGAAGTGATCAAGTCAGTCGAAATACTCACGAAAGGATTTTGGATGAAAGGTGCACACATTCTCATCATTCCCAAAGCTACAACCAGCAGAAGGTGTTCCGGAAGCAGGCAAAAGTGAACAGGAGTGACAGCGAGTTTATTCCATTGTTTGTCCTTGCGGATGCAGCCAGGGAAAATAGCGAACGGAAGGTTCTTGAGATTTGTCAGAAGCTATTTGTAATAGGGAGGGAAGAGGCAGAGCCCGTTGTTAACTACCAAGATCAAACGGGACGGGTGAGATGAGATATGAGATGTTGATTAATGAGCATAATTCAGCATACAATTTTGGGTATGTAAAATCTTTGTCGTATTACATCAATTGAAGAACGCTTATTGTATTCTTTTAGACTGCATTAAGCTATGCTTGTGGATGCGCAAATATCACAATTATTGATGCAGTCAGCAGATTCAAATTTTCTAATCCAAATCTGCCAGACAATGATGGAAATGCACCGTTACATTACGTGTCTGTCTGTGGTAAATGGCTCTTATCAAAATAATGGACGCTTAATAATAATGAAAACTTCTTTAAAGCATTTTCTTGTAAAAAAAGCTTATAGCATTTTTTAAAAATAATTCACAATTTACCATTCTCTCGGATATGCTAAATAGGACACTCGGAAGGCGTCGACCTTCTTCTCAGTAGATTTCACAGTGTCATTGATGTAAATGCTCGAAACGTTTCCGGGTTAACACCGCTCATGAAAGCTGCGCTGCAAGGCCGAACACGGTGTGCAAAAAGTCTGCTGGGAGCAGGTAACATTTTTTTCTGTATTTTTAAGCAAGTAGGCAGTTAAAAGTGTTTGTTTAAGACTGAAGAATATGCGAACGTAATTCCTGTGGTTTGTGTGCCAATTCAATCGCTGGATTTGGCATTTAGCTGATAATAAATTATTAATTTATATGGCTCATTATACACACGGATGAATTGAAAATGCAGGCGCATCACCTCTTCTGAAAGACCATATTCGTGGCTTCACAGCCGCGGAATGGGCGAAGCTATGTGGAAGACATATGTGTGCAGAAATTATTAGTCGCAGTTCATATGAAGAGGGACAGGAAGAGATGAAAGCTGAGGCTAGTAACGCAAACAACGGTGCTACTAGGTTTGGGTCGTCCTTAGTTTACAGTAGGACACTGCCGAATGTAAGCGCAACAGTAACATCCCTCAGCGTATATGTTTCATATCCTTTTTTTGAATTCTGCAATCTTTACAACTGTCAATTTGTAAATGTAAATGCAATGTGATGTATGCAGTTGCAGCTTGGCACAGAGAATTCTCGGAATTCCTTGACTTCAGAAGAAACTCCGTACTACCATTTATATGCTCGATCTACTGTTAATGGAGCAAAGTGGTTAAAAAATAAGATAAAGAAAGCTCTAGGAGGAGTGCGATCAGGAGAAGATAAATCCTACGTTTGTGACAATCCAGCAGTCAGATCGTTGGCTGACAGGAGACCAACACTGCCAGACAGGAACCTTTCTGTTTTAACTAATTTAGGTCTTGGAGGAGCTGCTATATGCGCCAGCTCTCTACTCCTTTCCGACCTTCAGCCCATAGTGGATCATCAAAGACAACGCCCGAAACCACCAAGAAAGGTACCTATACCACTGGTGCAAATCACCCCTGTTAGAAGATGAAAGTGCAAAATTTTCTAACACCAAGCAGTACAGTGAAGAAATGCATTTTTTTGAATTACATACATTTAATGAGTACCAGTGTAGACATTGACGTTTACCCATTAATTTCACAACATTGTACGACAAAAAGTAATGGAAAAATTACAAATTCCTTATGGCCCTTTACGGTGGAGAGAATAATAATAATAATAACTGGATTTATTGTCCTCTTATACCTCCGAGGAGTACATTACATAAAAAGACAGAAAATTANGGAGTACATTACATAAAAAGACAGAAAATTACAAGCGTTATTATAAACATTAGAACTTATCCTATCATATTTCTAATTACATAATTTATAATACAAGAATAGTCACATTATTCATTTTCATTATTTCCATTTCTCAATAGTTTCGTCTGATTGAAATAAAAAAGACAGAACATTATTAGTGTTATTAAACATTAGAACTTATCCCATCATATTACTAATAACAGAATTTATAATACAAGAATAGTCACATTCATTTTCATTATTTTCATTTCTCAGGAGTTCATCTGATTGACATGATAACAAATAGCTCATAACGCGGGACTTAAACACATTCAACGTAAATTTAGGGTGGTCAAAAATGTTTCTGGGTAGATTTATCCAGTGAAAAACTGCATCATATTTGAAGGACTTTTTTATCCAATGAGTCTTTGCTTCAATGTCAGGAGCAAGGCGAGATGAGTTCCTTGTTGCAATTACAGTTTTATAGGAAAAGTTAAGATAGTTGGAGATGTGTTCATACCTGTTTAGAAACGTATATTTGTAGGCATGTATGAGACATTCATATGTGTAAAGTTTTTTAATGAGAAGCCATTCTAGCTTATTGCACAGTTCATCTCTTACACTATCGTACTTGTCATAACTAAGAACAAACTTGGCACATGTTTTCATAAATTTATCAATTTTTACAATGTTTTGTTGTTTGAGTGAATTACCCCAAATGACGAGTGCATATCGAATATTAGAGAATATTAAAGAGTTGACAAGAACAATCTTATGATCGATTTTCAGGACATTTCTTAGCGGGTATAAAACCGACAATGATCTATTACATTTATCTATGATCTTATCACAATGATTCGAAAAGGACATGCTCTCATCTAAGTATACACCAAGAATTTTTAGACAAGTTACACGCGTTACATTACCGTTACCAATTGATATATTAAAATCTTTGCATTCTTTAAGCATTTTCTTTGTACCAACAAGAAGCAGTTGGGTTTTTTCGAGGTTAAGTTGCACTCTATTAGCACAGAGCCATTCAGACACCGATTTCATGTCAGATTCTACATCGTTTTTTAGATCGTGGATATTTTCAACAGTACTAGAATTGTAAATAGAAGTGTCATCTGCAAAAAGTACGGTTCTGCTTTGTTTGATACACAAAGGTAAATCATTTATATAAACACTGAAGAGCAAACTAGATATACTTGAGCCCTGCTGTAACCCTTTGCTTGTAGTTCTTGTATTTGATTTCACACCTGATACTTCGACATATTGATTACGATCACTAATTAATGAGTTTAACACTTGACAGTCCACACCGTACCACTTAAGCTTGTGAATTAAGATATTTCTGTCCACGCTATCAAACGCCTTTTGAAAATCCAGAGCCACAACTGCACACAATTGGTTTCCATCAAGTCGCTCGTACAAGTCATCAGTCAATGTAATTAACGCGTGAGCCGTGGACAGAGATCTCCGAAAACCATATTGACAATCACTGAGCAAATCGTTATCTTCAAAATAGCCAGTCAATTGTGAAGCAATACACTTATCAAATATCTTCGTCAAAATTGGTTGTATTGCAATAGGTCTAGTTTGATTAGGTGAAGTGACATTCTTCACTTTTGGAATTGGGACAATTCGAGCAATTTTCAACACAGAAGGCACATTTCCATTCTCAATAAACACATTGAAAACATCTACAAGTTTGCTCAAAAAATTTTTTGCAAGCAGAGCGCTACTCATTATTTTGTTATTCAATCCCAAAGGATCATAAGATCTCGACTCATGATTTCTCATTCCACCCCAGGCCTTTAAAATATCAGTACTGTTCAATAGTCTAATCTGAAAAGACGTAGCATTCCTTTGAAGAGTAGAAGGTCTAGCTGGCATTTCTTGTGTTTCACTATCACAAGTTGAAATTCTAACGAAATGATCGTTAACATCATTTGGCTCAAGTCCGAGCACAGTGTCACCACGAGAATCTTTTTGTCTGTATTTTGCAATGCTCTTCCACAAATTGGACTTACTCATAGAGTTTTCAATTTCTGCTCTTGTGTCAGACAGCAACATTTGCTTAATTTGTCGATTGATGACATGAAGAGCATTTTTAGTAGCAGCCGTGGGAGACTTTTTGTGAGTAGCAACAAGTTTGTTACGAGCACGCATTTTACACAGAGTGGCTTTAGACACCATCTTAATGGTTGTTTTTTTCTTAAAGACCTTTGTCTTCAAAGGAACACTATTGTTAAACACTCTTAAAAAATTTTTAATTATGCAATTGATATTTGTCGGGCAGGATTCAAAACATGAGTCGAGCGCACATATGAAACTTTGCAAATTTCTGCTATTGTACTCTCTATAAGTTAAAAGTGTTTTTTCTCTCCTTACCCCCTCACAACTATACAAGCATTGAGTCAAGCAATGATCTGCCAGAGGCACATCAATTACCCTACTGGAAGGAGTTTTTTTGACATTATTGGTAAAAATAAGATCTAATACATTTTTGTCCCTAGTTGGGCAAGTTATTAACTGTTCTATGTTATTACTTTTACAAAATCGAGAAATGGGAGAAATGAATTTTTGTTTTAAATTGAAATCACCTGCCAAAATAAAATCGTTTCCAGAACTTTTAAAATTACTCATTACAGAGGTTACAAATTCATAATCTTCATCAAGAGTACTTTTCTTATATTTAGGATGCCTATACATACATGATACAATAAAGCTTTTTAAACTATTGAGCTGAATTTTAACAGAAGCTACTTCAACATTAGAAGAAGATACGTCGTGCTTAATTTCCCAATATTTAAGTTTTTTAGAGATTAAGATCAATATTCCGCGCTCCATTGAACATTTTAAATCTTTTCTATATACCTGATAATCAGGAATGATGAGTTCATGTTTTTCCTTTAAAAATGTTTCGGAGAGACAAAGAACATCAAATTTGTGTATTTGTAGTAATGTTAGCAAATTATGATATTTCTTACGTACCGAGCATATATTAACGTGAGCAATCTTTAGTAGAGTAGGAGAATGTGGCTGTTTTGATTTTTTTGAGGTTGTAAGTGTAGGACGTCATGTAGCTGAATTTGGATTCTCTACTTCATTACGTGGGACTTTGTGAGCTGGCTCGTCGTCAGTATCCATGTCCATATTCTCATTGCTCCTTTTTTGTTTGGCGTAGTTACGGGTGTTATGTGGAGATCTAGCATTTCTGTCCCTTCTTCGCTGTTGTTGCATTTTTGTTTCATCTTTTTGAATCCACATACCTGGGAAATCGGTGTTATTTTTCAAGAGATGTTTATTTCCAAGAACTATATGAACATCATTGTTGCTGTTGAGCTGCACTCTTATTGGGCGAATACCCGTCGTAGTGGCATTTCCTAGTCTAATTTTTGGTCGGATTTGTACCTTGTTGTTGGGAAGCACTAGCTGAAGAAGACTGCGTAAAGATTTGGAAGCATTGTCATCTTCTGGAATGCCGTGAACAATGATGTTATTGATTCTTCTGAGCTGATCACTTTGTTCGCGAAGTTCGTTTTGTACTTTTTGAATGTTTTCTAATTCAGTTTTTAAAGACAGAGCGTCCCGTTTTTGCTTCGAGTTATCAGCAGAAAGTTCCTGGTACTTTTCTTCAAGAGTCACTAGTCTTTCGTTCATTATGGTCTGTTGTGTCTGGAGAGTTTTTATTTTAGTGGTTATCCGACCTTCAAATGCTTTGTTGTCTCGTTGTATAAGTTTGTACAATTCAGAGTTACTTATATCGGCACTCGAAGTAGGCGAGGACACATCCTTACTTGTAGTATTTGTAGTATTTTGCTTATGTGGAGATCTTTGTGTTGGAGGCATTTTGCATATGAATAGCAGAGATTTAGGGAGGGGTACCTTGCACCTTTTTAAACGGATAACTTTGAAAAAAATTATAGGCGTGCGAAGAAAGTTAATTGCACAATTTAATTATTTATTGGCACAAATCACTAAATTATTTTACGTAGTTTTGTAGAGCTAATTTTTATCTATCAGATGATGTATTTTAAAAACAATAAAGACAAAAGTATAGCTGTATAAAAAAATAAATTCACTTTTGGTTGGGAGCTATGAAATATTTTGTGACTTGTCTGGTCTATTAGCGTCTGGATACCTTTTACTTGTAAATAAATCTCAAAATATTCCTAAATTCTAAATTATCATTTTTCCCTTTAAAGTTTACTAGTAGAGCTTTAAAAATGCGTTGCAACTGGACAGCTCTTTTAGCGCCTTTTCTACTCCTCCTATTCTGTCAAACTGATAGCCGAGGGGAAGAACATCCCGAGAACTTGCTGGAGTTAAGTCCCCATCTTGATCCCTTTGAAGGGTGCAGTATTAGGGTTGTATTGAACGAATTGGAGTCCCCACCCAATGGCGTCATTACGGTTAGTAGAAATGAAACCTTCAGCTTTTCCATCGCAATTCTAATTCCAAAAAGTTTCATTCAACGATTTTTCTAAACTTTAATAAGGATCATTTCAAGGAGGGAGCCTACGAGTTGAGGCCACTTTCTGTTCCAGCGATACTGTCGCAGTTCAAGTACGAATTCCAGGGAGTGGCTACAAGCTACATTTCTACATTTCAAATCAAGTCAGTTCCGTCCATGGAATTTGTGCAAGACGATAAATACATGCACTGTGATTATTTTTTATACGATTTATCAATTGGGAACGAATCAAATTATCGATTGAAACGCGAGCTCAAACTGAACTGCGCCGTGATTGTCTACATAGAGCCGTATCCTTGCATAACGTGGTCTCATAGATATAACGTCCACAAGCTAGCTTACTCTGCTTTTGCTGTTCTCTCACACAAATTTATTCTGCCTCGATCACTTCTAGATACGATGATCACCCAGTATAGATGAGAATTTCGAAAGCAAAAGTCAAATTTATCTTCTTCAAAATTATTCCCAAGTTTTCCCCAGTTAGGTACTCTCCTTGCTTCCAGAATAAAGAATATAACGTCCACAAGCTGGCTTACTCTGCTTTTGCTGTTCTCTCGCACAAATTTATTCTGCCTCGATCACTTCTAGATACGATGATCACCCAGGCTACCAGGACAAGGAGTGAGACTATTTCATCCCTTCTTTTCATTCATGTTCGGAAATGGGGGCCATTTAAAGAGAGTCTTTCCAGCAAAAAGAATGTGACTTTGACTGTTTGGCCAATGCTCGATATACCCCAGATAATCCGATATTGGTTTATGGTAAGAAATTTGCCAGTATCTCCACTTGTGTTACGATTTTTAGTGGCAGGAGGAACACAGAGGGAAGCCAATACCGTAGTAGGTAAAGCTCTAGAAGGGTGCACGGATTACCAGGGAATTTTCGACACGGTCAAGGTCATATGTGACCCTTTAAAGAAGTATGGAATGGGACATGTAGTTCAATGTCGACAACAGCATTACCAGTTTCAGCTTCGATGGAAACGCGCCACACTCATTCTTCCCCGTTCCAAAGGGGGAATGGTTTCGATAAAGGAACTGGAAAAATACAGGGAGGCCTGCACCCACGGAAGATTTACTGTGAGCGGAGAAAGCGCAGACAATGAAGTGGCAAAAGTGTACAATAAATTAATTAGGACTAATCAGGGAAGCTTTTATCTGTCTAACTGGAAAGCTGGAATGACAACGTATCACGTAGATGAAATCGTTTTCGGATACATCCACCCTAACTGCACTTATGGAGCTGAAACTGATTTTATTAGCTCATTTGTAATGTTCTTCCCGAAACTAATGGTGAAAACGGGGCAACAAGGAGAGGCCTCCCTGCTAAGCGACAAGTACATGGACTTTACCTTTGTGACATGTGCGCCCATTCCTCAGACAAGCTGGTTGTCATTTAGAGGATATATATCCTCATTCCAGCAGCCCGTCTGGATTACGTTTGGTGTATTCACTTTCCTCGCTGGAATGGTTCTCCATGCATTAAAGTTAACATGGGCTCATTGCATTGAGCAGAGATTTCAGCCAAATGTAGCTCTTCTTAAAACCATTCTGAGGAAGATTTGGAGTGTCCAGGGATTTGAACATCTTACGTTTGCTTACAACGTTTTCGTGTTCCAAGTCACGAATGCCTTTGCTGGTTTCAGATGGATGCAGGCTACTTGGCTGCTCGCAGGAATTGTGCTGTCCTACGGCTACCTCGGCGCAAATATCGAAGAGCTGACGAGCCCAATGCCACTGAAAAGGTATGAGCGCTTCAATGACCTGTTTGAGCGGAACTTGAAAATTTATTCGCCAATTCAGAAAAAGTTGTCAAAGTTGGTCGTGGAAATGATTAATTCAATCCACTTGTTCGAACCAAAGCACAGGGCTAGAGTCTCTTCGTCATTTTCCATTTCCAATATAACAACATTTAGCATATTGATGATGCACCATAGTGAGCGAAAACGCATAAGTCAAGAACAGTACCGGAGGTCATTTATGTTTCCGAAGACATTCGAGGAGGTTTCTCAGATGCTTCAACCAAATTACTTTCTCGACATAATTAATCGCTGCGAAATGGATGCGTATGCGAGTATGATGGAAGATGTGATTCCGATGGAGCTCGCTCTAAGGAGGAAACTTATTTTGGAACAGGAAACGGTGACCAACAAAATGTCACGAATCATTTCGGTAGGCAAAGGAGAGCTAGAAAGTCTGCAGAGGTTTTGGGAAATCACAAACTTCGACTGGTCTGCAGAAAAGCTTGCATTCCGTGTGCATACAGCATTTCACTCGGGAGTTTATTCGCTATGGCGTCGCTGGCTAGTTTGGAGGAGCACTCTGAATGGCACCATCTTTGCGGCACAACATGAGAGGAGAGTGTTTCATCCGGTGACTTTGCGAAATGCCAACACGATCGCAATCTTCTATTTCCAGGCTGCAATCCTGATTTTTCCTATGACTGCCTTCCTGGTTGAGATCCGGAGCAGGCTCATGGCTAGATTCGTCTGGAGTATTTTAACAGTGTACAGAAATTGTGGAATTGTCGGCAAAATTTCTCTTGTCCTGTTTAGAAAACGTAATTAGACACTTCCTGTTAGATACTGAGCAATATCTAGGCAATAGATATCCGACATTAAAAACTCGAGTTCCATGAAAAGGAAATTAAATTGAGAGTGCACATTTTAAGAAGTGAGAGCAAACGCAATTTTAAGTGGTTTTTTACAATGGTAAGAGCACGGGTTTCTATTTATCCATAAAATGTAAAAAATTTAATTTCTTAAACCCGATTTTATTCAAAGGTATTATATTATAAAAATTTTTTTTCTTTAATTTTTTAATTTGGTATTTAATTCAATTCATCACATAATAACTGGAAGCATAATTTTTCCGCATTAATTAGAGATAATTTCTCACAAAAAAATTATTCATTTGGACACATACATAACTCATTTATTACACTCTTTCGAAGCAAAATAACTACGCTTCCTTTTTAATCACTTTCGCTTTCCCTTTCCGAATATTGACTCTGTTTCCGTTCCCAGGATTACATGAAAAAAGGAAAGGATGAGATGGAATGAGATAGGTTTGCGCACAAGAATGAGTTGTGTAAAAATGTTAGTAGCTTTTTAGTTTATAATATACCTAACCAAGGTTGTCAAGATGGTTCCTCAAGATGTGTTGCTCCAAATCCGCATAAGGTGTTCCTCTTCCATACTCTTTCTTACAGTATTCACAAACGAATTTATTTTTACGAGTGTGAAATCTGAAATGCTGGTCTCCCCAAAAATTTCGTCTTCTTGTGGGTGGAACAACCCGTCCCCCAGGTATTCTGAAATAAAAATGCTTAATTAGATGCCCTTTTAATGCTGAGTTTTACTCTGATTACTTTATTTTTCACTTACGGGGATAGTGCCCTTCCGTCGTTGTTGCCACCCGTACTTGCATGTGACGATCCTTGAACTCTTGAAGTTCCAGACGCCTGTGTCGCGGCCGCGGCTAATCGCGAAGGGCCCGCAACTGGGCTAGAAGCTCCTCCTGTTCCCTCTGTTGCAGCACTGCGCGAGGGACTATCGTTGAAAAATGTGCTCATAGCAGCAGCAAGATTTGGAAATCCATCCATATGGACAGCCTCAGTAAAACTCCGCTCATTCTGCTTTGCATGTTTTCTTGCTTCGGAGGAGGCTCTCATCCTGGCAAGAATTTCCTCCAGTTCTTTTAAATTAAAAAGAAGCACCTTGATGGCGAGGACGATCTGCAATGAAAAAAATGCATGAGACCAATCTAAATGTGCTGCATAATTATCCTTCTAATGACGTACTCCGAGCTATTTAGCACTTACCCTGCAAGTTATTTTGAAGATCCTGGATCCTTTGCTCTAGCAGTCTTATTTCCTCTTCCTTTTCCATAATTTTCTCCGCACATACCCTTTTCTCTCTCTCTAAGCCTTCCTTCGCAGCCTCCTTCTCAATTTCCGCCTGCCGGCTACGCTCCTCGGCTTGGTGTGCTCTCCGTTCTGCCTCGACTTTCTCTTCCGCACAGGTCTTCCTCTCTCTTTCCAAGTTTTCCCTCGCGGCCTCCCTTTCATTTTCTGCCTGCCTGCTATGCTCTTCGGCTCGAGCAGCCCTCATTTCCGCCCTTAATTTTTCCTCCGCACATTCCGTCTTCTCCCGTTCCAAGTTTGTCTTCGCAGCCTCCTTCTCATTTTCTGCCTGCCGGCTACGCTCTTCGGCTTGGTCAGCCCGCCATTCCGCATGGACTTTCTCCTCCGCGCACCGTCTTAAGCTTATTTTCAAATCTTTAATGACACTTTCATAAATGAAAACGTTTCTACTCCTTCTATACTCTTCCTAAAATAATTGCAGAACCGCCTTGATAAAATTACATTCATACTTGCAGGATATTAATAGTGACAGTGAGTTGCAAATTAAGTTAGCAATACTTACCTGAGAAACTAAATTTCTGAGTTCCTCTTCAAACGGTGGTGTCCTCAAAGAAGAAGCTCCTTCATCTCCTGTACTTTCATCTCCTCCGGCTTCACTCATCGAAAGTGAGTGGAGCTGGTTCACAAAAGAGTTGACAACAGCGTCAACGTGATCAGGGAGAGAGCGGCCATCAGCCAAAAACACCGATATTTCGCTTTCGTTTTCACTTCCGTTTCCATCTGACAATGTTTCCCACCCACTACTTACTACATCTCCACCTCCACCCTCCCTATCCACTACAGTCCCCTCCGACGAGCTAAAAACCTCATCCGCGTGGCTCACACTTTCTTCCATATTTTTGTCCTGTAGTTCCAAGTTTCTCATTTCCACATACACTTTCTCCACACTCATATTTGTTTCGTGGTCAGACATCGCAGATTTAATTTTTTAAATATTTTGCAGGAATCCGAAAACTATTTTTTTTAATTTACGCTCACGCTTACTCACCAACCACAAATTACACTTCTAAATAATCTCAATCAACTTCAAAAGCAAAATTTACTAAATCAGAATTTAACTAATTTACTAATTTATGGATGAGCTTTTTTATGAACCGTACCAAAAAGTAAACAAGACAAGTGTGGGGAAAGGGCATGCACGGCAGCATTGAAATTCCCATACAGCACACCCTCAACCACCTGTCAGCTATTACAGTACTTTTCCCATGCTAAAACTAGCCCTAAAATAGTACAACTCTCACCAACATGCCGATAACCACGTTGCTACAGCTCAGTGCATTCCCATGCATGGAGCACGGATACGCTGGAAGCAGAGTGTATTGATATTGCTGCTATTCCAGAAGGTACTTTTTTAGGAGAGTGCCAGATGGTGCAATGATGTATTCTAGCTTTCTCATGGCAACTGGAAAGCGAGCAACTTTAAAATATTTGAAGTCATTAATATTAATATGGATAGTTAGTTAGCAGGTTACATAATAAGTATGCCACCGCAAGACATTTACATAATGTGCTTAACTGTTTAAATAATATCATTAATGCAATAATTAATTAAGTATTTAGTTAATTAATTTGGCACAAATTAATAATTGCAAATTTTACTAAAATAATTAATAACGCAAGTCAGAGACAGAAAACGCCAGTAGCACAGCGGTGACTGAAATGTCGTGTTCTGCATTATTCTGGATTCCGCCTGCTCCTGAATCCTCATCCGCAAACCACACATTATTTTCAAGGGACAAGTTCGCAACGATCTACAAAAAACGTTTGGAGGGCGGCCACCCACTTCTCATGAATACCTGATTCTTTATACATAGCCAATCGCCTTAGAAATGGAGCTGGTACTGAGCCACTGACTCCAGTGAAGTGTGTCTGCTGCAGGTATCCTGTAGTACTCATGTACATCTTCATTTTGGAACTTTGCCTCACCACCTCCGCTGCTTTCGCCGTTGGCAACAGTGCAGCCACTTTCTTTTTCGCACACTGCCCCAAATACTTTTCCAGCAATTTTCTTTCTTCCTTTGCATAAACAGCCATAAATATTTTTCCTTCGTTCCACATCATTTCATAATTCTCTTGTTTCATAAGAGACCACCGCAGATTTTCACTTTTGTACGTGGAAACTGCAGTGGGGGACACTTCCAGATACGGAATAAATTTTGTTGCATTAACGATTATTTCTGTAGTCTCCAACTCAGAGCTCGGCTCGTACAAATGTTTCAATTCGCCAAGCCTCCACTTTGCCTCCGTTGTGAGCTCTACACTCCCACCGTTGAGTACATCTGCAAAATCCTAAAAACTTAGGATAGGTAAATGACAAACATCAAAAAGTTGAGTCGTTGAATCGATATTGACCGCATTGATGTCGACAAGTTTTTAACTCAGTTAAGCAAAGCACACTCCACTCAACTGCCTGTTTTTCACTTTCTCCCAAAACTATTTGATTTCATTTAATTGGCTTGTAATATCTACGACAAAAATTTTTATTACGACTACTAATTATCAGCTTCATTCCGATTTCCCTCTTTCAAGCTCTTATTCTAAACATGCAGCTATTACGTATGAGCAAAGCAAAAAACGGACTTATTTCAAGTGCAAATTTTTATTCCACTCACTATCTGATGCTTTACTACAACGAAAACATTTTCCAGATCATAATCATAAATAAAATTTATATGTCATCAAAATTTCATCTTGCGATTAGTCGCCATAGCTTTGTATACCTACATAGTATATAAAATTACGAACACTCAAAAGTGTACCTTATGGAAGTAAGGCATTGTAGATGCAATTACAAGGAAAGAAGTACCAAGCTTTTGTGTAGTAGTCAGCAGTAGATAAGCTATGTTAACGGGGATAAGTGCAAGCGTCATTGGCAACCGAGAAAATTATTTTTTTGCATCTGACTAGCAGATATGTATCTGTATGTACTGCACAATGCTGATGGGATATCACTTCTGTGGCACAGCAGCACTCATGCAGCTTATCAACTAGCTTC
>JAHZND010002518.1:0-27091 GCA_027744115.1 Acrocyrtus sp. NNG-2020
TTTTTTTAAAGAAAAAAAAAATTTTCATTTCACTCCCCACCTCATGCCGAACTTCACTGGCAAAAAAATCAAACCGGTGAAAAAAAGTATCTTGTCAGTGCTTTTTTGTTTAGATATCCTCCTAATGACAGACTTTTGACGAATGTTTCGCAAATCGCAACAGCTTTCATGAACATTAATGAAGAGTAGGTGATGTAATGATGTATTGAGACAATAAACCTGAGAACTTAATTTTTTTCGTGAAATTACTTTTAAAAATTTGTGTACATTTTAGGGTAAAGCTGTGAACTGTGTCCTGTGTAGCGCACGTCTTCATTACTTTTTGATTTGCAGATAGCAGCAAAAATAATAATCAAGTCATGCAAATGACAGTTTCAGAGTTCCCCATCCTGGTGGAAGGAGTAGTAATCTATTTATTAGTATTTTCGCCAAAAATAGGTGAGCACGCCAACTCCGTGAAAAAAGGGGGCTTATTTCTACTACATTTCGTTTTTTTGTAGTGGGCTGTAGTGCAAAATTGAATTTAATAAAGTGGATGCGGATGCACTCTCAGCTTAAAAAGGAGTGTGGCGCTAGCGGTATCAGCGGTATAAGTGGTGGTGGCATAGTGTGGCAAGTGTAGGCCCGAGTATAAATTTTTAGCATCCGTTCTTTTATCTTGGAAGTGAAATTATATGAACTCATTTTAATTTTCCAACTTTCATGTCCCGTTTAGCGTTTCCCACTTTTCCAATATCAATTCCTCTCCCTTCAGCTTTTTATTAAGTACCTCCAGACCTCCAGTCATTAGCACACGATCGTGCTCATCAGCAGCACATAATATCGGGAGCAAGGAGTGAAAAACTCGCCAGCTTCATCAGCAGCTTGAGCTTCAGCTCCTTCATTATAAAAAAATACTGCCAGTTTAATATAATGACGCACTAGAAACATAATATTCCAGTTAGAGAGCCCATCAACATGACTATCTGGAGCTGGCGTAAGAGGCACCAACCCATAGATCCGTTTCCGGCTTCACTCTAGGCAAAAAATATATTGGAAACTAATTAATTCTGAATGCTCCGCTGTAAAATGCTCTTCTCATCACTCTCTTCCTCTTCTCCCTTGATCCTGCTAGTGAGGTATATACGCGATAGTGCTAATAACACGGAAACGCCGGCAAAAGTGAAAAAAAAATTTCTCCCTCGATATTCATTTCCTTTACTTTTCTGCTCTAAGCTGGAAGGCACAAAAGGGCCTAAAACTCCGATTATATGAAGTAGCAGGAAAAGTGTAAATGAATGGAAAAAGTTTAATAATAAACTTTAATAGCAAATTTAATTAAATGAATGAAAAGCATCAAATTAGCTCTGGCTCTAGCTAGAATTTTCTGATATCGACATTTAGTCTGAAACTTTTCTAATGTTCCCATTACAATTACTTAATAGGTAATACCATTCATGTAGGATATTTCCTGGTATCATTAATCAACTCGGGGAAGAAGGGCACAACGCTAAATTATTTTTTTATTGAAGGGAAGCTGAATGCTGCACAGGAAAATTATCTGACCTATTTAATTCGCATTCACGGCATTATACTTGATTATAGTAAATATGACGGAGTAAATTTTTGAAGCGATCTACTTTCTCCTTTCACTGAGCTTTCACGCAACAGAGTCTTTTGTAGTTGGGCGAGTTAATAAAGGGTGCGGAAAAAAAGGGAAAAGGGAAGGAGAGTGAGAGTGATCGGGTGAAAGCATGTCTGCCAGAGAGAAGCTTCCATTTTATTAGTGTAAGGAGCGAAAGTGGCGGTTCCGCATGGCTCTAGGCTCACTTCAAGTTTCTCCTAAAATTTCATCAAATCTTCTCTCATTCAGGTTTTAATTAAACCTTATTAGCCTGCTGGAAACAAAAGATGTGAAAGTGTTGGACATATGCATGTCGTGGCACATCTCCCAAATTCAAATTAATTTCCAAGCCCAGCCACACACACACATCTCTTTCCTCTTCGTACGAGTATAATGGAAAAGAGGAGCGATGATGACGGTGACGGTGTACGAGGAAATATGCTCCACATCAGCAGCAAGTCCCTCAGGTGGAGGAGTAATATGCTCCTGATTTTCTACTTTCTCTTTTCTACTCTGGCTCAAAATGTGCCAGCATTATTTTTCCGTATACAGGAAAAGGCCTTTTTCCTCTAATAAAATTGAGAGGGAAAAGAGCTATCGAGGTAGCTATAATTCGTAATGAATTCATTACAAATATTCAAACATGATATGGAGCCCTCCTCTTCCAGCCTTTTCAGCCCGCTAAAATAAACTGAAAGATGGATTATTATTATTCTCCGAACGATCCTCCTCTCCTACCACCTCCACATCCACATCCACCTCCACACTCAACTGCATTGACAGCAAGAATGTGGACGAAATTGAATTGCACTGGAATGACATGGCTCCAGAGCCAAGCTCTCCAGCACATGGAATTGCTTCGCACCGAGCATACCTTCTTCTCCTTCCATTCATTTTCTCCTTTTTTCCAGAGCTACTCGCTACCTACCAAATTTTTTATAAGCTGTGACAGGAGACCCACGACAAAAAAAAGACAACGGGAAACCGTACTCGCTTCACAGCCGTATTTTCGCTCGTGATGAGCGAACGATGATGATAAAGTCCCTTTTGTGCCCTGCTGCTACTATACTGCCGCCCACCAACTCTTCTCCCGGAATATATATAACCCTTTCCCCTTTTTCATCACACCAAATACCTACATATCTGTCTGGAAATAGGTATTTTCGTATTTTCAGTCATCACACACAAAAAGGAGAAAATGAGAGAAAAGAGAAAATGCTGATAATGATGACGTGATATTAGCCGTGCGGCCTTTCACATAGGTATACGCTCCTCCTTGCAAATGAAATAATTGAGCGTCACCATTTATCTCGTTCTGCCAGGGATTGTTGTTCACTAATGAATTCATTAGCTATTAAGCCGTCGAGAGAATAAATTGAAAAGATCTGTGCGCTTCCCCGTCATCCTATCCAACTCATCTCATGAATGAGCCTGGCTAGATTATAGGTAGTATGCTGTACATCATCATATTATTTTTTTTACTTTTTTTACGTTTTCCAGCTCCCCCTACACTAAAAATATTTCTTTTCTAGGAAAAAAAGTGCGCATTCTTCTTATATAACGACAACGTTCTCATTTGGCTTTGGCTTCAGCTCCGTTTTTTATGGTGCGCGGGGGATAACAGGGACACAATTTTTTTTTCTTCGAAAAGTGTTCATCACCGTATTAATCTTGCTGGAAGAGGAGTCTCCGGCAGAGGAGAGGAGTGTAATATGGTGAGCGGAGGGAATGAGTGAATTCATTAATTTCCCTTTGTATTCCGAAATAATTAAGCTCCTTCAAAGAACATAAAAAACAGAGAGAGAGGGAGAAGTTATTAATAGTGCCTGACCGGGCGGACTGAAAAGCGAGAGCTTCTCTCTTTTCTTCTTCCTCTCTGCTGTGGCTGAATTAAAAAAGGGATGGCAAGCCAAAGCCAAAGCCAAGCTCAAAAAAAAGTAATATTCATATCTCGTAATAAACTATGAAATTAATTAAATTCAACTAAAGAAGTGTCATATATCATCCAACAATGTTGTCATTATCATTCCCGTCATTATCATCGTTTTTTATGATTAATTCATTAATGAAAATATTTTTGCTTGGGACAAAAAAACACTCAATCAGAGAGGGAGGAAGAGAGAGAGAGAGAGAATGGGACTGCGGCACTTATGAATATTATGCCGATTAACTATTATAATGAGTTTGTGCTGTGTTCCCGCACTGTAAAATAATTCTATTTTCGACAGTGGACAAAAGGGGGAAGAATGGAAAAACAATTTTCTTAAAATTTCCACCTGAATTACAGACCATTCATCATCTATTACAGGGCTACAATAGGGGATCGTTCAAAACAGATCTTTGGGAGGGAAAACAAAAACATTTTGAAAAATAAATTTTATAATCCGATATCCGAAAGAGGAGATACCGGTCGGGTGACGTGGCCGTGGCTATGACTGGCTCTCAGCTCTTCTCGTCTTACTCTCCACACGTCTTTTTTATGTGAGGTTTGCTCATCCTTCAAGAAAAAAAATCTGAATAGAGGTGATAGCTATTAAACCAAGATGGATGGGTATTGACTGCTTCTCCTCTTCCAGAAAAACAATAATTAGGGGTTTGGATATTTTTACGATTATTATAGGGGAAAAAAGACCGGTTTCTTCCTTTTGGCATTTTCTAATAAGTTTTTCAGCTTTCTCAAAGCCTCCACTGAGGAAATACGAAAATTTTGTACGGAGAGTCATTCATAGAGCTGCTTTTTTTTATATCGCCAGCGCAGAACCACCACCATCACCACTACCACTATGACTAGGGAAACCAAGTCTGCTGATATTTTTTTTCTCTCTTTGAATTCTTCTTCTTTGGCTCTATACCGGCCAAAATAGAGAGATTTGTAAGTACACAAAGGAAAAAGTGCCGTATCCTGGTGGTTTACCGTCAAAAATGTGCACAATAGTCTGCCAGCCCGCATCTTACGTGTTTTCTTTAAGAAAAGAAAAATCTTCCAAAGTGAAAAAAAAACGCCGACACTTTTTTTCGTTTGTTTTTTCTTATCATGTAACCTGTCCATTCCGCCATATCATAAACCATTTCGGTTATAAATATGTTGTGTTCTATCAGCTCGGAAGAAATATGCATAATACTTTTTTTTTTAAAAAAAAAGAGGATTTATGCTTTTTTATGCTGTTTCGTAACTTGGGCAGGAATTACATTTTTTACGCTCATATTTTAGGGCAATGGCAAGGAGGAGGAAGAATTTTACAAACGAAAAAAAATCTTTCCCTTTAAATGTATCTTTTCAGAGATTTGTGGCTGCGGTTTATTTCTTAGCTAGTGGCTATATATTTCCAAAAATGATGAGAAGGAATAAGACTGGGACTGCCTTCATATCGTCACGATATGATTATTATGATTAAACCTGAGTGTGAAAGGAGCTATTTGGACGGGAAACAAGTTAAAAAACGAGCGGAGCACCTTTAATATAAAAAAAATTACCAACCCTGTAATTATACACAGAGAAATTACCACGCTTTTTTCTTTCTCTCCTCTGGCTTAGCAGAAGCTGTGCCGGTGCCGGTTTATCATATTTTTTTCACAGCACGAACGAAAAAAGAGCGCAAAGGAAAGAAAATTTCTTTCAGAGTAATAAACCAAACGAGACTAATATTTCTAAAAAAATTACAATGATTTGGCAGAAACAGTTTTTTCGGTGACAATGATCTATGTATTTTAGCAAAGAGGTGATAATCATCAGCATCCTTTTGATACTGGTAATGACATACACAATTATGAGTTATGCTCACTCAAAAAATCTCTAATATGAGTGGAGTATTAAAAAATTGATTTCGTAATCAAAATCAAGTTACACCTCAGCTCCCGCCAAGCTAATGTGACAATAAGCTTATACGACTACCAAATTTTTTGGCAGATGCCGTAACACTCCGGGGCTCTCAGTACCTTCTCCCATCACATTTTTTTGAAGGTGGTCATTAATGAAGCGGAGCTTATAATCTCCAAAATCTAAATTCCTTGTGATGGGAGCCATAACCATCACCGGTTGATTTGTTAGTGGCGAGCATAGTGCCTAGCTTTTAACGAGAATCTGATTAAAGCCACAAAAAAATTGTTATCATTCCGAATATACGCTGCGGCTCGTTCTCATGAAACTCTATCCTTGTGATATGATACCTTCTTCCTTCTCCTTTCTTAAGATGATAACCGCGTTTGATAACGTCATACCTGTGACAACTATATCGGCTTCATAATTTTTTTGTCCTGCTCATGCAAACGTAACGAGTCTTTGCCCTTCCATATTATTACTTTTAACTATCTTCTCCCCAATTTATTTTATAATATTATAACGAAAAAAAAATTATTGATCCGCTCTTATTAAGAAAATGACAAAAGTTTTGAGATGATTATTAAGATAGTCCGCTTTTAAAAAAGAATTCGAATGATTTTTATTTTTTCTTCCACATTCCTCCATTTTGCTACTTTCACAGTCCATTGCTCCATCTGTAAATTGGACGGGATCGTGTTTATTCCTACCTAGCCAGTGCATTTTTTTCGCCCATGTGATTTTCCACATAACGACGATGCTGACGATTATAATGATATGCTAGAGGTAATAAGATGATTGTTTTTGATGATTATTGCGAGCATGATCATATATATAAATTGTAACTCGTTCAACTTGATCATCATCCCATTTCATATGATTATGCATTTTGACGACGGCCGCGTGTGCACCTCGCTCTAGCTAAGGAGGCTCACTATAAAAAAAATAATTCTTCTCCGAGGCAAATTCAAATCCACTTTCTAACAAACAAGATCATTATGCTCTGCTCTTCTCCTATCCCAGCTCATTTTTGTGGTGGTGAGGTGTGGACTTTTATAGATTCTCTTTTTTTGCCATCCCCACGAAAAACTCTTTCTTTTTTGCTCTCCGCTCCAAGATAATTTTAATGTCTATAATTTTGGCCCTCTTTTTCATCGGATTTGACGCCACAAAAGCACAGTACATGATACGTCCAACATGATATTTTTTTTAAATGGTAATGATTTCGATGATGACTGCATGGTTGATGGTGGTTTGGTTGGAAAGTTAAGGAAAAAGGGGTAAAATTTCTTCTTTGGCTCCGCATTTTTCCCCTTCTTCTCTTCTTCTCCAAGAAAAACTGCTCAAAAGAGGGTATTAAGCTAACGTAAAAAATGGGCACTATTATAACAGTTAAAGAGGACATTATATTTGATGAAGAGAGAGAAATGATTAGACCGGTGGGGATACTAATAATATTGCAGAGTGTTCAGTGTTCTCTCGGACGTAACAAGTGGAAACCTAGGTTCAGCATGCCCACATAGCCACATATACATAACAATAATGAGCTATAATAATAATAGGCACAGTAAACAACCAACTTTTTTTTACGAGAACTTTACATTTTTTTCTTCTTCTCAACTCAACTTCGGCCGTTTTGGTGTGGAAAGAGAGAGCGAAAAAAAATAAAAAATAATAGTGATCGCACATCACATCATCATATAATTCCACTTTAGCCCATAAATATTTGGATCGCTAGTTAAACTCGAGAGTTTCAAGCCATTTTAGATCGTTACAGACTGACCTTAAAGGTGTTTTTAGGACTTAATAATAGGTCATAATGTAACTTACAAATCCTCCCCGGCTCCAAGCTATTCGACAGCTGTGATGAGATAACACTTTTTCCCTCGTCCTTTCTACTCTTCGCCTTTCTTCCAGCACAGAAGAAAAAAAAATCAATCCCAAAAAGCTCAAACTGGCTTAGCCTTCTCCGTACTTGAACTTATATTCAAGGAGACTTTTTTATTTGCTTCAGTGCATTTTCGCTTCATCCCTTTTTTATTCCGCTAACAGAGAGCAGAGCATTTCCTAAGGAAAGAGGGACTAAATTCTCTTTTTTATCGTTATCTCGTACAAAAAGTGTTTAAGCTTGTGCTATTGTGAATTTTTTTTGTATTTTTGGGCTTTAAGCACATTTTAGCAACTTTTTAAAAAGATTTCACACAAACATCTACATCTCGCGGACTACGAGACTGGGAGGATTTGTCCGAAAGCTTAAATGTGCGTGTTCTTTCCTAAAGCACTTGATAATCTTCCAGATTTTCAATCCTGCCCCTATGATATTTATTATTGTGGTGTTATCATGTTCTCCCTCGAGTCTGTTCCTTCCTTCCTCCTCCTACTTTCTGCTTTTTTCACCTTTATATCTTCTCGTATGCTGGGTAGTTAGCAATTAAAAACGTTTTTTATTCTTTGGGGGAGATTCCCATTTTCTGTTTTTGTTACCCGGCGGTAAATTTATAATCGCTTGAGACCATCCACATCATCCATAAAAATGTTGAGAGTTGAGACGGAATGACTTTTTAAATGGGAAAATGCTATTATTATTAACTCAAGGGGGCGATCCGGATAGCGTTCACGAAGTAATAAGGACTGGTTTTTAATTATCGGGTTTCAAATTGAAAATGGTTGAGGCGCCCTTCCTCACGCAGCCGTTTACAGGAGAGGGAAGTCTACTAGTGAAAGTGGGGGCAGCGGACGGAGACGCTAAAATTTAGAAAATACTTCTGCGTGCTAGATCAATACGCACTTAATATTAGAGTCAGTTCATCAGCCAATTCATTATTTATCGTAGATCGAGTAGTCCTAACAAAAAAATCTTTTTTTTTCGTACAGTAACGTCACTCCAACAGGTTGACAGTGATGTCCACATCGCAATATATTTTTCTTTTTAAAAAAATCCACTAAAATATTTAAGGTCCAAGCTAAGAAAACATTTTTTGACAGTAAGAAAAGAAAACTTTTGTCATCAACCTTGCCACTTCTTGCTACAAAAGCAGTCCATTTACGGTAGTTGTACGGTATTGACAGGCCATTTACTATTTAATCAGCTCACGATTCCGGCAGATTTTTTAGCCTAATTTTAATGAGTCTTTCTGAACTGCGCTTATTGCCTACCTAGAAAAAAATATTTTTTTCTACAGTCAGGCGAGTCAGATTGTGACCTATCTGCCCTTGTAAAAAATGAATTTAACGAAGTCTTGCAGGGAAAACGAGAACGAGCTTAAGAAAAATCAGTTTATTAATGAGATGTAGAGTAGCGAGGAGCATAGCGCGTCATTTGCTTTGAGCGGTGACTTTAGGAGTTTGTCAGCTAGTCACGAAATATGCTTTGATGACATTCCACCTTGTTCAGCCTGCCTGCCTGGCCATGCAGCCTGAGAAGGACTTTCTGACTCTGATTCAGAGAAGAAAAAATAAAGATTAATCGGTCAGTATTAAGCTGCCGAGATGGAGGGGGAAAATACATCGCATCGCATGATTTTTATATATTTTTTCTTTTTCTAGCTAACCTCAATCCTCAATCTAGAGCTTCATCAATAATTAACAGAAAGAAATGAGGTAAGAAGTCTGCTGCGCGAAATATAAATATACCACAAAACAAGCAGCTATATCAAAAATAAAAATGTATATTTTGCCTATTTTCCATTATCGATCTCTGTCTTGGTCGGTGAAACTGATTGATAGAGGAGCTGTGCAGTATCAACGACAACGAGCGTGCCTCCACTCAACTGACAATGAGCTCTTAATCAGGGAGAACAATCACTGTCGACATCAACATCATCACCGCCGCCACCACAGTTAGTTTACTGCGCGGTGAGTGTCTACGAAAAAAGGATAGCAGAAAAGTCCAAACAAAAACGAGACAAAATCCTAACTTACATTGCACCCTGAAATGAAACGGATGAGAAATGAAGTGCTGCTTCGTTTGCGCAGAATGAAAATTCTCTCTATTTTTGGCAAATGAATACAAATGACTATGTAATGAATACAAATCGCTAGACTGCCCATTTGTCTTTACATTTCCCATTGAAAATATTTCAGATTTTTATCTCCACTCGTCATTGTTTGCCCCAACTCTACTCATATCAATCTCGCCGGGACAAAAGGAGAGGAATTTAAACATGGCTTGATGCTAACTTATGAAAAAAAAATCAATCCACTTTTTTTGGCACCGACACCAACATTATTTTCTCCTTCACTAACTCCAACCCTCCACAATTAAACCGTCGTATACCTTTGCCATTTTGCACAATTTCCAGTTACAACTTCGTCGCCGGCAAAGGCAAAATGCTATCAGAGCTGAGTTGCTGAATGAGCTTTTATATTTTGTGTCCTTCAACTTTGAAAATGTGAGCAGTGAGCATCACCACTCGTTTTTGTCGATACAGGGTACAATTAATTTTGTGTTGGCTCCGCGCAATTAAGCGTACTGTCCATATTTGCCCCAACTCTACTCATATCAATCTCGCCGGGACAAAAGGAGAGGAATTTAAACATGGCTTGATGCTAACTTATGAAAAAAAATCAATCCACTTTTTTTTTGGCACCGACACCAACATAACATTATTTTCTCCTTCACTAACTCCAACCCTCCTCAATTAAACCGTCGTATACTTTGCCATTTTGCACAACTTCCAGTTACAACTTCTTCGTCGGCAAAGGCAAAATGCTATCGGAGCTGAGTTGCTGAATGAGCTTTTATACTTTCGTCCTTCAACTTTGAAAATGTGAGCATTGAGCATCACCACTCGTTTTTGTCGATACAGGGTACAATTAATTTTGTGTTGGCTCCGCGCAATTAAGCGTACTGTCCATATATGAGCCTAAGTACAAGTGCAAATGCGGATTAATTAGATAAGGCGAGTTGAGCAACACCTTTTACTCATTTAATTAATTTGCTTGCGTGTTCATTTCATATAGCTTCAGCTCTTATAGAGAATCTAGCAGACGACATGGCTTAATTAAGTTACGGGCGATTTTTTTTAATGATTATTAAATAGGACAAGTTTAATTAGCGCTGAGGATAATATTTTGTCAAAAAACCCCTACGCACCCTACACCCTACAGAAAAAACAGAAGGTGTTTTGGAGTCTCCCTTTTTAAAGGAAAATACACATGTCCCTACCAAAATTAAGGACAAACATGTCAGCAGAGCTTACTTACTTACTGCAGAAATTCGCAATATTTTTTTCAGTCTCATCGTTTGTCTCCTACATCGACCGAAAAAACGAGCTCTAGCTCTTGGGTTGTTAGTGACGTAATTTTTTGCGCATTAGAATTATACAAAATTAACGTTTTCAGCTGTCAAATATGGTACTCTAGCTGATTGGGACTAATACAATGTAAGGAGAGTGGAAGCGAAATATATATATTTTTTTATTTTATCCCATCGGCTATATCTATTTTATTGCCAAAACTGCATTTTGCTCCACCATGCCTACCCATTTTACCCATTAGAAGATCTCAGATCCCAATCCCGTCATAGAATGGTTGCCAAACATTCTATTAGTGAAGTGAGCCTATTTTTTTCTTCTCTCTCTCTTTTTTTCACTGATGCTGATATTTTTCTTACATCAACAACACAATAAAGTCAATTAAGCCATTTTTCTGCACGTATAAATCTTGCCCTCCGTTCAGTCGTTGATTACGCTGTGTATTTTTACTGAGCAGTATAAAAAAAACAGTTGAGCTCGTTAAGAGCTCACAATGGAATGCTGTTAGCATTGCAGCAGTGCGCCTTCTTCTTCTGCATTGCATCTACCAACTACCACTACCCCTCCTCTATTCTCTGTCCTCCACTCCACGCTGGCGCTATATATTTTCCGCCAGTTTCTTTATTAGCAGTGGTGACTTGAGTTGAGTCACAAAATGGGAATTAGAAAAGATTATATCAGACAATTTTAATCAGTTTGACGGAATTAGATATGTTTGACAGATGATGGTCATCTCATCAGCATAATGAAATTATTGAATGGGGCTTGCACGTTTTTGGGACTACCACCAAAACATATATAAAAAAATATTCCCATTTTTCTCATTTAAAGCTTGAAAGCTTTAAGGTGAGGCTTTAAAGCACGTTGGTGGTGCACCGTGCACCTGAGCAGCTAAAAATGATATGGCTCTGGCGGGGCATCATTTATCCCGTTTATCATTAGTAATTTAAGAACTAAATTAAGTATTGAATGACTAAATTAACTATTTCAATGAGCTGCAGTTGCACCGCTTGATTAGGGAGATGATCATATCCGAATGGAAAAAAATATATATCCAAGCGGGATACAAAATACAAAGAGGAAAACGTGTACGTCTCTCTAAGCTCGAGTATTAGGCAGAGTCCGAGTCCTAATAGCAAACCTATCTGTCTCTAGAGAATGAATTGATGAAGATTCTCTAAAAAACAAGTGATTGGAAGCAGCCGTGGTGATCTTCGGTGTATCACGAAGTATGGAAAATGAGCGAGTCTGATTCTGATTGAATATAAACATATTTTTCTTCTTAGAGGTTCAGCTTCAATCTGCCCAAACCAAAATAAAACACGGTTTGACAAGGATACTCCTATTAATTTATGGACGCACAGCACAAAAATATACATTTTTTGATAGGTAAAAATAATTTTGCTTTAAAAGAGTTACGTAATGGAATGGAATAAGAAGGTGCCTATCTGCCATCCACATAAAGTACTTCCACGGTCCACTCCACCACAAGAAGTAAGCATATTCATTGTTAGTGGAATTATACCTAAGTTGAAGCTGAAGCCCAACAATTTGCTCAAGGACACGATTTAGCCGAGTCAGCGTGAGACATTTATGAATGAAGAGAAACAGATTGGCAATTACACATCTCATTTATGACTTACAAAATTTTTATTCTTTTTCCTTTTGCCTAGATGTGTGCTTCTAACTAAAAATGAGATAAAAAAGAGTGACCAAGACCAATCGCTCTTTCTTCGCTTGTTAATATATATTATTTTGGAAATACGTTTATTCTACCAGCAATAACAATATATTTTGTTATACGTGCCCCTGCCAAAACTATGAATAAGAATTCAATTAAAGATTTTAATGGGACTATAAAAAACGCATTGGAAAAAAGTCAACCTCTTATTTCAATTGCCGAATGCGAAGTCCGTCTCTCTCTCTGGTTTCTGTCGAAGGTTGAAAATTATTGAGTAATTGTTTGCGATTTCTAGAGACACTGCCTTCATTGTTTATGCTGCGGCTGTGTGACATGCTAATTGAGTTCTTTTGTTTTCATTGGAAAAAATAGTTAATGCGGAGATGTGTCATTAAGCTAAATGACGACTTGTAAATCTTCAGTGGCTGAGGATTTAGTGAGTAGCCACCTAAAAGCTGAAGAATGAAATATTGATTTTTCAGTTTGTACGCAAAAAATTATATAAAATGAAAACGAATTTCAAAACTGCTCTCTGTAAGCTTAACAATGGGATTTTGATTTCTTTACATTATAATTTTGTAAACATTTTTTGCTCGGGTAAAAATCGCGCAAACCATTCATTAGGGGAAATCATTCAGTGTCATTATCCATGACTCCGTACGGAGATTGATAGTAACAGAGAGGCTGGATTACGAAGGATTATGCTCATTTTTTAAAGCTTACAATTTATATGCAAAATAGAAGCGTCTGCGTCTCCCCGTCTTCGTGACTATGCCAGATTCAAATTGGGATTTTGGACGAGCAAGCTAGCAGATTTTTGTAACGATTACTGGTAAAATGATATCATTACCTCTGTTGTTCCTCTAAAAAGAATGACAAGCCTTATAGTTTTGTTGATCTGATTTGTATTAATGAGCCGGTCTGGGTGGGCATTCTCATCCGAGAGGAATAATGGAGAAGAGCTTTTACATTCGAAATATTAATGCAGGTTATTGCAGGTGAGTTATTTCAGCGATGTTTACGTGGGAACATGCAAGAGCTTGAAAAATGATACCTAATAAAAATCTGATGATGAATGAAATGTGAGCTGGATGAATGAATTTTTTTGAAGAGCTTGTTCTAGGAGATCATTGATGGCGACAGAGCGAAAAAAAAAGTTTTACTAAAGACTTCTACGGCTAATTTTGATTTGACATTTTTTTCCTGGAATAAAGATGACAGTGGTGTACACGCACGAGGTTGCGACGGGAAGTAAGGGCTTTGGAAATTTTCGGAGGCTTCTCCTCAGGTAAAATGGATGCAAAAGTCCAACTAGAGGGGGGAAAGCTTCAGAATTTTTCAGCTGGAAACTTTGTGTGTTCTGTACAGATTTTCCGGAAGTATTTACAAACTGGTGCTCCCAGAGATGGCCCTGTATATTGTGCTGTATTACATCATCAACGTCTCCTACCGAACCCAGCTGGCCCATCGGGATCCAAATGATACCGCGAGACTCGCTTTCCATACAATGGTTACTTTATACAGTCAATTCTGTCATGGTCAATGAATCACTCGCCCATTTTAGAATTATTTTGAAAAGTTATCTTTTGAATTTTGAAGGTGACTTATTCAAACAAAGTAACGCATGTTCTCCCACTTCAGTTCGTTTTGGGGTTTTACGTTTCCCAAATTGTGTCCCGGTGGTGGAGCCAGTTCATGACAGTAATCGCTCTAGCAAAAATAATTTTTGGCTCATACGCTGATATAAATGAATATTTAAAGTTATATTTCTGCGATGTGCTGTATTACATCATCAACGTCTCCTACCGAACCCAGCTGGCCCATCGGGATCCAAATGATACCGCGAGACTCGCTTTCCATACAATGGTTACTTTACACAGTCAATTTTGTCATGCTCAATGAATCATTCGCCAATTTTAGAATTATTTTAAAAAGTTACGTTTTCACTTTTGAAGGTGACTTATTCAAACAAAGTAACGCATGTTCTCCCACTTCAGTTCGTTTTGGGGTTTTACGTCTCCCAGATTGTGTCCCGATGGTGGAGCCAGTTCATGACAGTAATCGCTCTAGCAAAAATAATTTTTGGCTCATACGCTGATATAAATGAATATTTAAAGTTATATTTCTGCGTTTTATAGATTCCTTGGCCAGACACTTTAGGTTAGTAAATTGCAATTAAATTATTATAGTTTCACTGTCAGTTAAATTGTTAATTTTATTTTGGGGGCTTGCACTCATTTTTCTGTTTAGCGGTGACTGTAGCAAGCTTTGTCAAGGGAAATGATGATCGAGGTCGACTGATGAGGAGAACTATCATGAGGTATGTGAATACTACTCTCACGATGGCTTTCACGATGATGAGTCCTCAGGCAAGAAAACGATTTCCCACGCTGGATAATCTAGTCGACGCCGGATTTATGATTCCTCACGAGCAAATGATAATAGATCATCTCAACGAGAAGTCAGAAGGACCGAAGTACTTTGTAAGTTACAATAATCTGCAATCTCTTTAGTGTTTTATTGTAAAAAATTATGAAGTAATATGAGCGGGCAACTGTGACAGGTTCCGATTGTATGGGCAGGTGCAGTTGCCGTCAAGTAAGTACGAATTATTGAGTTAAATAACTATATTTAAATATTTGGTCTTGTATGTACTCCCCCTCTTGGTTCTGATATATAATTAGAGCGAGGAAAGAGGGCCGCATTCAGGACGATATGGCTCTTTACCAGATAATTAAAGAGCTTTGCAAGTTTCGAGGAATGGCTGGAGATTTACTGGGCTACGACTGGGTAAAGCTACATACCTATTTTTGGTTGTGCTAATTTTTCTTGGTCTTCCGTAAATTGAATAATTTTACTCCATTTTTTAGGTATGCACTCCGTTAGTGTACACTCAGGTAAGGAAGAAATGCTAAAAAATAATACCTACAAAATTATATTGTACTTGCAAGACACAGTTTGCGATCTCTCCATTTTCATAAACCACAAAACCTTGATTAGGTGGCAACCTTGTGCACATACGTTTACTTTATTTCCTGCCTTTTTGGGAAGCAACTTATCCAATCACATAAGAAGATTGATTTGTATGTACCCATCTTTCACTTTTTAGAGGTAAAGTCACAAAGAGACATTGATTTTTCAACAGAGATAAATTAATTTTCTCATTAACTTAATTAATATTTTATTTCCCGGTGACTAAAAAGTGTTCTAATTCGTCTAAAGACTCTAAAAATATATATTTTAATGACAAATGGCACTACTTTTACTTATTTCAGAGCTATTACAGGATGCGTATTGGGATGCCGGCATACCTACTGATATTCCGTATACGGCGGACTCCCTTAAATATAAAACAGATGGAATGGGCGAGGTAAGCCTTTCAGGAAGATCGAGAAAGTTGATACCAAATTACTATTTTAATTTTAATTTTTTAGGGAAGTGCGGCTCAGGGAGAGAAGGAGGAAACCCCTAAGGTAAAAAAAACTTAACTTTTTAAATCCACAAACTAATTAATAGTAAAAAAATCATCAGCATCTTTATTTTAAACAGGAGGATCCAAAGGCGATTGTGTCCAAAGGGAGGATAAGCTCGGTGTACCCAATGTCAAAGTATGCTGGCGCAAAGATGTCCACGTTCTCCTCCAATTATGCACATTTAATGGATAAAAGTTATGTGCCGAAAGGGAAAAGTAAGACACCGGATTTCCATATTTCCCAAAAATTTATTCTTTTGTAATTGTCTACTAAACTAAATTGAATCTCTTCCTGTCTAGATTCATCTGACGCATTCCTGTCAGAAAACTAGTCTAGAATAGTCTGGAGTGATCCCCGCATATTATTATGCTTCCTCCAAAGTTTATAGGCTAAGCATTCAAAAATCCAAATCAATCATAAAATATGTGATTGTTCATTGTTCTTGTCAATTGTATTTACCCTTGAAAAATAAAAATCGTTTTGCATTCACCGGAACGGTTAAATTAAGCAATTCACCGTAGCTCTTCAATAGCCGCATTTTCATTCAATTAAGCTCCCTTCATTCAAGCCATCAACTACTTTTCAGCTCACTACTTAAGTATCATTTTTGTACTCAAAAAATCATCTTTTTTTTCACAAGCCACAAACATGCCACTATTTCCACTGCATTTTCTCCCATATAAGCAAAGACCTTTTTTTCTGTCAGCGGATTTTTCAAGGATATTTTTTTAAAAGGACCTCTAAAAAGAGTTTTTTTCCTGTGGAGACCCTCCTCCAGCTGGAACGAAATGAATGAATAAATATAAACTATTTTTTCATACAAAAGAGCCAACCTTTCTTGATTGCATGTGAATCGGATTCCAGCAAATGAACTTGAATTGAGCGTAATTTTTTTTTGCTCTTCCTTAGTCAGTGACTTGTATTCAAGTAGCAATGTAGGAAGGATGAAGGAAGAAAAAAAAAATTTTTTCGCTCAGAAATCAAGTCTCAAGTTGTTGCTGTGTATATCCCTGGCCCTGTCCCAGCTCCTTTTTAGAGTTCAATTACTGCCACTATTTTTCTCTTGATTTCATTCATTCTTCCTTTTTTTCCCGGGTAAAATAAAATTCATACGTGAATTACTATTATGATTAGCATTACATAAAATTTATATAGCCATTCTTCATCTTTCACTTTAAAATGCTCTACTTTTGCATGCAAGAGCTGAAGCTGACTTCTAACAGGTAAAAAATATATATTCGTCGTGGCTGAGCTGAGCAGCCCTCATTACGTCTACTGGAATTTTTAGCTTCACCCTCCCTGGAAAAAATGTACATTAGGTAGCTACACTCGTCTCTTGTAGATGTGCTTTTTTAACGGGAAACGGCAGGTTTGGGACTGTCATATTGTGAAAAATAAATGGAGCGGGATTTGGATGATATTAGCTAACAAACTTGCTCATCAGGAGCACCACTGCCACCATGATTGCACCTACACTGCACTCCTCAAATCAAAATGGGTGGACAAAAAAAATATTTTTTTTTCGGCTGAATTCATCTTGTCAGGGAGTCCTTGTGGACATTCTTACACTCCGTAAAGTACACTCATGCAATATGTTAGAGTGAATGAAAAAGGGAGAGTATTGCATTACTGAAAGTTGTCAACTCTTTTTTTTCTACTCAACTTGAGGAGAAGAGAGGACCCAATCTATACACAATAAGAGGCAAATGAAGTCTGAAACGGGGTGAAAATTGCGTCTCCTTTTTCACAGTGAAGAGGGAGAGAGAGAAGAAGAAGAAAGCCGAGAATAGACTTGAGAGAATTGCCGAGAAAACGAACCTTAATTCTGATTGCTCCTGAAGCATTCACTATAAGGAAAGCTGGGGGAAAGGGATACGAAAAATTTTTATTGCAGCAATGTGCCCAGTTTTGCTGATAAGTAGAAACCGAAAATAAAATGCATTTATGTATGAGCCTTCTTTATAAAAACTAATAATAAATAAGCAAAATATCTCTTTTCGGCGGGAAAAAAATGTCTTTTTAGTTAGCCTGGAACTAGCCACGGGAAAAATTGATGGGGACAACAGTACCAAAAAAATATTTACTTTCACCTGCCGTCCCAATTTTGTCATTTACTCTGTTAAAAAATTATATTTTTATATTTAAATTGTGGACGAATATAATTTTTAGGGGCGATAAAAATGAGCGTGCAAAGTAGCGGCTGTGAGGAGCACATGTCTCCTTGAAAATTATATTCTGCAGAAGTTGCACAATCCAAAAAAAAGTAGCAACTAGCCCAGCTTCTCGGCACTACCAGGAAGAGCTGTGTAATTTTGACAAGACGAACGCAGCATTTCCTCTCTCTTCTCTTCTCTGCCAGCAAGTTGACGAGGATGATTGCAATTGTGGGAGAATTGGAGCAAACTAGAAACTTTTTTTTACAGTATTCATCATCCTCATCTAGGGAGATATTCTTGTGATGCTACTGATGATGTGATGATGCTTCAACTCCTCCGACCCTTTTTTTCCCTTGATTTTCAAGAGTTGTGCAACACAATTGCAATTGTGTTGGATTATCGTCCGCGCGCACACACACACACAACTCATGCTTCATTTTATATATAAATCTATCTTTATAAAAAATATATACTCCAGGCTGGGAGGAAGAAGAAGAAGAAAGAAGGCGCACGGCAAATCAATCATTTCACTATAGACCGAACCAGCACCAGCATATCCCTTTTTCTCATAGTGAAGAGGATTGGATGTATATGGTCATATGTATGAAAACGAGCCGTGTGCATTGTGTACATTTTATTTTCACGATGACGAGTAGGGAGAACTATCAAATCCGCAATCAAACACAACCACCCAAATCATTAGGAATGAATGAAATAAGGAAAAAAGAGGGAAATCAGGGAAATGCAGGGCTGAATTCATGACTGAGTTTTTTTTCGAGGGACGGGATATATATATTCCTCCACTTGTGTGCCGACTTGGACTTGGATTGTGATGATGTGACTCTCCGCACACTTTTCTCTCGCATAATACAGCCATTGAATAAGCCCATAATGAAAGTCATTAGAGAGAGCATACGTGCATAACGGAAGGAGAGGGAGAAGCTCTTCTCTTCTTTTTATTTATACGGAAGCACCTTCCAACAGTTCCAGCAACTGGGAAATCGTTGATGAACCGCTATGCGAGGAGAAATGGGAAAATTTTGGAGGAAAAGAAGCGGAGGAAAATCGCAAGAGTTCAGATCAGAGTGTCGGCGGTGCAGTGGTTGGCGGGTGTCTTAACAGAAAATCATCATCACATCCTATCCCATCATCGACATTTTTTTCTGGGATGATGATGATGCCACTCCAACTACTGCTATATGCTTTTGGTCCAATCAACAGATTGAAAAAAAGAGGAAATTTACCATTAGGAAGAATCAGCTTCATCTTGTTGTCAATTTGGAAACAGTTTGTTTCTGTTGTGGCGGCCCGGCGCGGTCTCCTCTATATCCAGAGCGAGAGGAAAAAATATATATTTTACTCCAGCAAGCTATTTTGTCGTGTGAACAAGGATAAAACGTGCTACCTTATAAAAATATATATTTTTTCTAGCCATAGCTATATATTGTTAATGTGTCGGCTCATTCACAACCAAAGTCACAAGGGCCTGTGCCCTTCCTTTTCTTCTCTTGATTTTTTTTGTTGTTGATTGCGACGTAATTTAGTGTTTTTCAAATGAAATCACAAGCTCGTCATTCTCATCACTCATCATCATCAAGGAAAGGATGTGTGTGAGAGAGAAAGATGAATGAATGAGTAAATGATTTTTTTTGGAATAGCGTAAGCAAACGTTCCCTTTCCCATTTGGGAATCATTCCAAAAAAAAATTTCAAACTTCATCACAAGGGAAGGATGTGTGTGAGAGAGAGAGATGAATGAATGAGTAAATGATTTTTTTTGGAATAGCGTAAGCAAACGTTCCCTTTCCCATTTGGGAATCATTCCAAAAAAAAATTTCAAACTTCATCACACAATTTTTGTATGAAAGACACATGCAACGGAAAACACGATGACTGTATGAAACCATAAAGCGATCTGCACAAGAAAATGTATTTATACTTTAATCAATTTTTCTTTTTTCCTCCTGCGTGGAAAAACACACCTGCTCATAGTAATCTACAAAAAGGTTGTGTAATATTTTTTTTAAAAAAAGAGATATTTTTTTCGAAAAAATCAGATTTCTGTAAAAGACATATATTTACTTATTACTTAGGTTAGGCAATCTAGTCCGACTATATTTTTTGTGGAGTGTGCATGTAGAAATAAGAAAGGCACGAGTTTTTCTAACTGCTTCATTAAGCATGAATAACGGCGCTTGATGAAGCTGTGTGCTGCTGTTGCATCCTCTTCTCCTCATCACATCCAACATCCAATAAGACCAAATTACCAGCACATCCACAATTCCACATCCTCTCTGTAAAAATGTACTCTGAGGAGTGCAGTGGTGCAGTCTCCCTTTCAAATGGGATTTTCACTCTTGTAAAAATGAAGAAAACATTTCTCATTCTCAGGACACATTTTGTCCGCAATTTAATAAGCATTGTCTCCCGCTTAGAAGAATCCACTACCTGCTCCTTCTTCATGTCATTTTGTGCTCACTTGAAAAACTTTTTATACAGAAGTAAATACCTTTATCCTCGGCTGTATATTTTTCGCACAAAAAAATATATTGTACAGTGATTAACAGCCTTTAGGGAAAAAAATGTTATATCTGTACATAGCAAATAATAAAATTGTTTATAAAAACGTTTTGCAGTAATCAATCACAATCAAGCTTCACTTCTCAGCTCATATGAGCTCATGAGCTTTTTTGAGCTATAGCTCACTGCTGAAAAAATTTGCTGAAGCTGATGAGGGAGATTGAAAAAAAAACGGAAATTGCATTTTAAAAAGTAGTAATAATCCCAAAGAATATGTATTCATTCGCACCTCTTTTTCTTCTTCTTCTTCAGTTAAGAGTGAAGAAGGTGCAAGTGGTACTGGGGTGGTGGATGAACTCCTTTTTGTTTCCTAATTACTGAAAATGCACCTACATGGGGAATACAATGAAAAGAGATAATTGAAAATTACATGTTGCTTCTGTGTGCAGACTGGTCGAGTATATTTTTTACACTTTGTGGCACACCAATCATATAATAATAATTTCTGTTGTAATTTTCTAGTAATTTTTTTCTTCGCTTTTGTCTTGCTCTTCTTCTTCTTGTGCGAGCTTCATGAAACTCATTAAAACCAGCAGAAAACAAATATCTGCGCATGTTTACATCTGCTACTATTTACTACCAAGGGGGAAAAACCAGTGTGGGTTAAAAAAATGGCGGCACGAAAAGAAAAAAAAATTATTATATGCAATGAAAAATTACCGAGGAAAAGGCAAAATCTCACACGAACAAAATGAAATGCTCCCGCAACGGAAATGAATGTAAAAAGTATCACCTGATTTGAAACGCATTAAAACTGCACCTTTCAGCTGCAGCAATAAATATCATTTTAAAGGGAAAACATCCAACAACCAACTTTATTCGTTTTTATTCTGGTTTACATTGTTCACGCAAGAGGAGAGGATATCAGACTGCTTTTTTTTCATGAACTTATTTTTTTGCTATTATTAAGGAAAGGAACTTTTGTTATACTTTTTCCGTTAAAATATATTGCATTGAAGGAGTGATTAGGAGAAGCGGTATAAAAAGTTGAAGAAAAAAGGGGCAAACAATTACGAGCCGCATTTTGCCCATATAGGATACTCTTCACCTTCACACTCTGCATATTTTTTTGCGCATTCTTATTCTTATTTTCAAGAAACTTGTCAACTGGCATAACAATCCACAAGGAATGACATCAGTTTAGGAAGCTGACATGCTGAAAAATTATTGCACTTGATTGCCACAATGAAGTTGGCATTTATCCCGCACTTCCTGTACACACAGACAGGTACCTTCTTGTGCTCTTCTCTGCCAAGAAAGACGAAGACGCTATATATTTTTTTGCGTCTCTCCCACCAGTAGTGCAAAACAAGGCAATAATGTCATTTGTGAATTAACGGCAAATAAAAGTTAATTAAGTGGCCACATAAATAATTAATAGGTGTACAGCTTGTAATGAGCTCATTGTGGATAAGGCATAAAGGGAACGTAGGAGTTGGTGATGTGGTGTGGTGATCCCTCATTTCTTAATCAGGAAAATCCTTCCCTTCTTGTCAGACTCAATAAATTTTTTCCGCGGAAAGTATGTACGTAGCAAAAAAAATATTTATATGTCGAGAATGAGTACATGAGTCGGAATAGTTTGAGTATTCCGGACATTTATAATTATGAGAAAAAACAGGATTAGTGAAAAAGGGATGAAAAAAATATTTTTTTTCCAACAAGAAGGGAAATACCAATCGCAGTTATAACTTTTTACAAGTTTAACTTGAAATAATTGTTTTCTACGTTGTAATGCGATAATGGTGGCTATCTTCTCTCCGAACTTGGAAATAATGAGGGAGCACCTACAGCCAAAGCCACCTGAACCTTTTTGTAAGTATAGTTTAGTGCGAAAGCTGTAAACAGCTCTCCCACTTCTGCACACGAACTCGAGCCGTAGTTAATGTCCTCCGACCGGATGTGCACTCACTTCGAGTGGAAAGCAACTGACATTTAGTAGCGCGTACATCGTACATTTAAGGACGGTTAACGATGAAAACCAGGTTTTGGCTTGAAGTCGAAGTGGCATGTCCTTTTATTATAATTTCTTTCTCTTGTTTCACCTCGTTATGCATAAATTTTATTGGCAATTAATATTTCTGTGTTTAGAACGAGAAGGGGGAAAACGCTCACATAAAAACACTGTTTCTGAGGAAGTGGCTGATGTTGAGGAGAGGAGTAGTACAGAGCTCAGAGAGTGAGCTCAAAATGTGGCAAAAATTGTTTCACATGTCAAAATCGGCTAATTGCTCGTCTGCGTCAGCTCTATCTCAGTTGAAACGATACCAAAAAGGCTCTTTTTTATACCAATTATATACGCATTAGATAATATTTCCCCCGCACACAGGCGTGTCTCCTCTTATTAATTACGCGTGTAATTTTAAATTCCCCTCGAAATAATGATTTTCTCTCAACTACAAAAAAACGCCTCGTAGCTGCTCAGCTCCTGCAAAGATAATGAAAGCTGAGGCGGAGTAATCACACTTTTTATTTCTAGAAGTTTATTATGTGCGCTCCTTTTTCTATCAAAATTTAATTCGATTTTATGTAGCCAACCGTGCCGCCATTTTTTTTCACAGCAGCAACAGTTTGATAGCAAAATCGGACAGGAAGGCAGCTCGTGAAATGGATTATTATAGTTCGCAAAAAAATGAGGGGAAGCCCTCCAGCCACGAAAATTTTTCAAAAAATAGCCAGTGCGCCCTATCACCACCACCACCGACAGCTTTGTGACGACTCTCGACTCTCGACGATAATCGCAATAGAAAAACTCATGAAAAAAGATATACGAGAGACCACCACTGTAGGAAGTGGACTATCTCTCTTCTTTTCTCTCTAATCCTTTAATTTCCTATTTGCCCCAAAGGTTACATAAACATGTTCAAAAATACAAAACGACTATTTGCAAAAGGAAGCACAAGCTCATTCTTCTTTCTATTGTACTGGTCAGCCGCTCTGCGTCTCGTTCCAGATAAAAAAAAGATTTGTATCGCCGTCTTCAAAAACTGAAAATAATTTCCCACTTGTGTAACTATATCTCCGATGATGGATGTACAACAAGTGGAGCATTCAGCATTATTATCACCGATTTTTTTTTCTCTCTCATTTTCCCTTCCTCATCTAATTACAAGAGGGCAATTTCGCTAAAAAGGTACAACAGCAAAAAAAAGTTTCTTGTACAAAACTCAAAAAAAAATTTTTTTGCTCGGGCTACGGAAAGCCTTGAAATCTTGAAAAGAAGGATAAATACATTTTTTATGCTCCTCCGGTGCTATTATATTATCAGTGACAGGAATCAAATGAAAGGTTTATGTTTTTGCTAGTTTAGTCATTACTTCACAAACGTAAAAGGGTAAAGTTTATTTCCATTCCACAAAATCAAATCTATTCTTAAGAGCCATCTTCCCACCACTGCCACCCCACATCAATTTTATTTTTTAAAAAGCTCCTTCCTGTACAGGTATGGCCTTTAATAATCCATCCAATTTATTTCCACTATTTCCAGTAGTTATTTTATTTACAACCTTCATAGCACATTGACGCTAATAAAAGAATGGAACGCCACACACGTAATAATGAGCAATTTCTCTCTTCTGCTGAAAAATACCCATCCAATTTACTTCCACTATTTCCAGTAGTTATTTTATTTACAACCTTCATAGCACATTGACGCTAATAAAAGAATGGAACGCCACACACGTAATAATGAGCAATTTCTCTCTTCTGCTGAAAAATAAACCAGCAATATGAGCGGAGAGAGGGTCATTATAACTACTCCTTCTTTTATTTTTCCGTCTGCTCGATTTTTTTGTCTAATAATAGTGAAGGTAAAAAACCCTTTAAGATGGGGGTAATGTAGTGAGCAAGCACATAACTTCATTCTCTATAAACACCGATCCGTGAAATCTCATTGAGATGATTGTTTATTGCATATCATTATCATTATATAAGCTAGCTAATGGCTGTTAAGTCGGCATCTTCTTTCTAACAAAAATACTTCTTAAAAATATTTCCACTGTAAAACTCACAGTTTNTAAAAATATTTCCACTGTAAAACTCACAGTTTTTAAAATTGAGAATGAAGCTGAGTCTTATTCTTATAGAAAAGGAACAAAACGCTGTTCATCACTTCACACAAGACACGCTGCCACACAGTGGATAGGAGTTGCAGCGCTGAGACGAGATTTGTTTTTTTTTAGAAAAATAACTTGTAAAATGATTCCATTTTGAAAAAGGAGAAGAAAAGGGAAAAAAATGGTAGTTAATAAGCTTAGTTTTTATTATTATTACGGCTATACTGTTTCTCCAACTATTTTTTCGTTCCATTCGTCGAAGCTTTAAAAAAGGAGGGTTTGGCGGTGCGTGGATTATTATCATTGTAGCAGAACTGGCGCCGAGGCCGAAGATAGGGAAGGAGGATCGCGTATTAAGAAAGAGAAGAAGACTCAGGTTGCGTTTTTTTCAGAATCGGAATATAAAAATCTGTCCAAAAAAATTGTTTTGAGCTGACGAGATGCAAAACTTTTTATTTAGGTAGGAAAAGATATGAGCAGTATTTACAAGAAAAATATGCTTCAAAACACAGCTACTTCATTTTTTCCGTAAAAACAATAAACAAAATTTTTTTAGCCTTTTGTATAGCAGGAAAAATAAAGAACTTTGTTTCCACTTGGAAGAATAAAAAACTTCAAATATAATTGCAAGCTAATAAAGTAAATAGCGAAATAATTTTCGAGCCGAAGATAGGGAAGGAGGATCGCGTATTAAGAAAGAGAAGAAGACTCAGGTTGCGTTTTTTTCAGAATCGGAATATAAAAATCTGTCTAAAAAAATTGTTTTGAGCTGACGAGATGCAAAACTTTTTATTTAGGTAGAAAAACATATGAGCAGAATTTACAAGAAAAATATGCTTCAAAACACAGGTACTTCATTTTTTCCGTAAAAACAATAAACAAAATTTTTTTTTAGCCTTTTGTATAGCAGGAAAAATAAAGAACTTTGTTTCCACTTGGAAGAATAAAAAACTTCAAATATAATTGCAAGCTAATAAAGTAAATAGCGAAATAATTTTCGGAATGGGAAAATGGGAGGATCTGTTCCTCAAATTGTAGCTTCCTTTTAATGAACATTTTTTTGCCTGCTGCTAAGAAAGGATACCATTTTTTAAAAAAATTGTTAATTAATTAATGTTACGAGTTAAGCAGGCCTTGTTGCGTTTCTTATATAAAAAATACGGAACTTTTGCTTCCTCTCATTCTTCCCTTTTGCGCCTTTTCTTCTTAAAAAAGCCGAAATTACATACTTCTTGCTCATCCTAAAAAAGAATTTTTTTTTCTTTGCTCCTTCCCCTTTTACCTTGAAGAAGCCTTTTTGAAGACAAGGAAAAAAAATTTACAGCCAAAAAAATAGCCAGTCCGGAGTCTATTAAGGAGAGTCATAATTACTACTTTAACAACGATTATTAAGACAATAGCAATTAAAATAATACAAACTTTTTTTTCCAGTTTTCAACCCTTGTCTCTCTAAATAGCAATTAAAATAATACAAACTTTTTTTCCAGTTTTCAACCCTTGTCTCTCTCTCCTTTTTTCAGTTTCATTTAATGACTGCATTTAAGCACATTTTTACACTCATAATTTTTCTTTCTCTGTCTTCTCCACAAAAATCTGACAAACAATGAAAATGACGAGGTAATAATAATAATAGGAGGAGAGAACTTGGTTACGCAATGGCTATTCCTATTCCTATGCTGTTTGGACTGCAACTGTTTTTTCTCTGTTTTGAACATGAAATGTGTGAATGTGAATAACTTGTAAACGCAGGTAATTTAAGTTAAGTGTCATTTTTTACGAGAGCAAATCTGTTTTGGAACAAAGGAAGGGTTGGCTCATGGTAATAGCTTATAGTGATGATTTTTTTGGTGATGTGGATGCCCCGAGTAGAATAGAATTGTTTCTGTGCATTTTCATTTTCATTCTCATCACAAAAAAATATATAATAGCTGCAGACACCGTTTTTTATGTCGACGCGATTTAACACTTGGATGAGAACAACAAAAATATTATTTTAAAAACGCTTCCCTGCTATATATGAATTTTCATGGCGAGTTTTAATTGCTCTTCAGGTACATAAGAGAGGACGGGCTGGAGGGGGAAATATTAGGATTATTTCGCAGTAAAAATCCACGAACCAGAAAATTTCCGGCGACTTGCAGTCGCATATCGTAACAGTCACAACTCATTTTTTTTTACAATAGATGCGAAATATTCGCCGGTGTTCTTAAACTCTTACACTCTTGGAATTGAATCTGAATAATTTTGAGAGTGACATTGAGAAGTACTAATAGTAAAATGGCTTGTAGGAGAATAGAATAAACTCGTCATATTTCCAAAAAGAATTTTTTCCTAAATGTCAGCCCCACTCGAGTTTAGGTTGAGGCGTTTCAGCTACATACCCTAGGTATTACACAAACATACCATCGCACCGCACTACAATATTTTTTGAGCGCCGCTGCTGCTTCTGCTGTTATCTTTTGTGCTGATCTC
>JAHZND010002519.1:0-47206 GCA_027744115.1 Acrocyrtus sp. NNG-2020
TGTTTTTAATCTTATAATTAGAAATCCAATTTTGGAAACTTCATTACTAGCTCTGCTACAAACAGTCAACAAGTAGCGGTGTTCTGTCTGTAAGAGGCGAAGCGAGATCGAGTTTATTCCACAATTTAATATTGGTAAAAGCATTTGCCATGTTTTCCTTGTTAGTGGGAGCAGAATGTTGTACGAGTTTTTTTTTAAGCAGACTGGAATTTCGTCATTACTTAACATAATAGAAGCTTGGTTTGATTATTTGAACGTCAGTCAAAAATATTTTTTGATGTATGGCTGTGTAGTAGTAAGGACATGCCATTTTTTCGCGATTGTGAAAAGTGACAATTCTTTTTATCTATTATAATGCCGGACGCCGGATGTAGAGTGCGTGTCAAGTACACATACATGTCATGTCCACGTCCTTTGCATTGTAGTACGAATTAAAGTTTTGGCTGCATGTTGCTATTATTCCCAGTAAAACTTTTTCGCCGATGCTACTCATTTCTGGATGCAGCAGAGATGAACTTTGCCTTGATTATGTCATTAAGCACGTCGTTAAAATCGTTTTACTATTGTCCTTGTAGAAGTGACTACAAAGCACGGGACAAAAGCAATTTCCATAAACTCATTATCATATACACATTTTAATATAGAAATAGACACAAAGTATTGATGTTTTCCCCTTTTCAGCGCTTCAACGCCCCTTTCATCTTAGCCTGGCTTGAAATAGGCAGTTTTGTCGCATTTCTCACTGTTGCGCATTTTTGGAGACAGGATGCATGAAATATTGATGAGTTTGCATCCCGTCTTGCAGCTCGTGAAAACAGGTCTATCAGAAATTATAATTCATGATCGACATTATTTTTTAAAGTTGGCAGTAGGAGAGTTGACAGCTCGCAAGATTTTTATCGCTCTACCTAAAAAATCTTACATTCATGCTACAAATATTTGCTTCCATTTGTTTTTCACAAAATGACTAATAGATTAAAATAATAAAGAGATGTATGCAGAATTTTAAAAGGGTTGTTGTTCACAGAGAGCAAAATGTGAGATGATGAGTTCAGAAAATATGACTTTCATAGAAAAAGGAAGTGCAGTGTCGCGTCATTTATAACGAAAAGGTTATCACATTGCCAATGCTCCTTGCAGCCACACAGAGACAATACAGAAATAAGGCTTTTTAGCTCAGCTTCAGCCATGAAATAAAATGCAGAATGTATTTATGATTACTTATTTATTTGCTTAGCATAAGGTTTGCATCTGGATTTATTATCTAGTTGAAGCCCATCTTTTTGTAAATGTAATAAAAGCGCGGAAAGCTGTAAACCCATCCCATGTGTATTGTATTCTTTACTGCCGTGAATTATGGTCTGTTCAAAGAAAAAGTATTTTTATTTTTATATGTGGAACAAGAAAAATTAAGGAAATAATTATGGGCATGCATATAATTTTCTACGTCATGTTCAATCACAATTTGAGTTGGGTGTTTTGATTAGCACTGTGACTTATGCTTGTGTAGTGGCATCAACCCATTCAAATGTTTTTGCATGTGTGTCCGCCGAGATTTATCGCCGTTATTTTTTTTCTCTATTCTCTCTAGCAGAAAAAACGAAGTTGAAAGACTGAAGATTTTTGATATTGAAACCGCTTTGAAAGGGGGGAACTTTGGTAGTGGAGGAAATGGAGGTGGTGCCAACGGGGCTTCCGGTGGCAGTGGTGGCGAACACGGCCGTTTAGGCACGCCCGCCTTCATTAATCTACCCGAAACAAGTCGTCTTACGGATGAAGAAATCGCGGAAATATCTAAGGAGATTAAGAAGCTCAATGTAGAACAGGTAAGGACAATTATAGATTTCTTTAAATGTGGTGCAAACTCCCCATCAGGAATAGCCCGAGCACGCGAGGAGTAGCTGATAAGAATTGAGCGTGAGGCATTTTCGCCTACCATTTGTCCATGGACAATGGGCATAAAGTAAATTTAGTGAGTTTCATACCTCATAAAACTAAAGATATCTCTCACTTATGGAACTTTCTCTTCACAATAACTTTCAGCTGTACAGCTAACTGCTAGATTTTTACGTTGTATATAAGCTGTCCAAAATTCATTTCATTCTACCATCGCCCATACCCTTTTTGTTCACGTCATCACATCAATCTTCGCGTGCGAAGAGGGAAATGGACTAATTTTAAGCTTACTCTTTAGCAGTGTGCTGAAGAATTACTGAATGCCAATATACTTACGCCTAATTACTTTTTAGCTCGGAGGAATTTTGAACACTCACAGTTTTCAGCAGAAAAAGTAGGCTACACAAAAACAACAAGCTTTACTTAAACCATCATGGCTGATTCTGTTCAGTAACAGCGAACAAAAAACAGAAACAATATTCCTGTGCATATCCAAACGTAAATCTGACGAACAGTGTTAGTATCCTTTTAGTTTTAAAAAAGCACTTTTTTCAATCTATTCCGGTTCACTAATAATACTGGGATGTTTCCATTCTACGCCGTGTAGAAACTGAAGACATAAAAATAAAAAAGTCTAAATGACGAGCAATTCTTATTTTTACATTGTGGTGGTATGGCATATTTTATGCTTATTACTAGCATAGACATAGAGATCTTGACATTTGAAACTGTTACGCTTCAAGAGGATAGAGAAGCAGTTTTGATACTGCTTTTTTTGTTGCAACTCTGAAATCCAACATCCATTTTTTTCAGTGACTAGGGGGCATGTTTAGCTAAAAGGAAGTGATGAAAACCACATGTCGCTAATTTTAACTTGCTGTGAAATCGACACAGCTAAATCCTACTCTTCTTGCGGGAGTCAAATCTCAAATCTTTATGCATAGCATACTATTGCATTTATGGTCTGCAATTTATATAACGCGTTTTCGCTAAATGGATGCGTCAATATTACTAATAACTAATAGCACCCTTTTTGTCTTTTCAGAAAATTTACAATTTGAACAAGTTTGGTCCTGTGAACGAGAATACGTATGTGATTGTGATTCAGGTCCACTCAAGAGTGGAATACCTAAGCCTTCTGGTGGATAGTTTGTCCAGAATGCAAAACATTGAAAACTCCCTTATCATATTCTCACACGACTTGTACCTGCCCGGATTAAATGAAGCGATTCGGAATATCGACTTCACAAGAATTATGCAAATTTTCTATCCTAACTCCATCCAGCTCAACCCCAAAAGATTTCCTGGCCAAAGTCCTGATGATTGCCCTCGCGACATCTCAGTTTCCAAGTAAGTTCAAACTTGAGATTGCGAACCTTGTACTCCCCTACTTACTAAACTTTTACAGTTTCGTTCCAACCACCTAACCACATTCAGATTATCATATTCTTGGAAATTCCAATCAGCTGCAGATTGCAGATACGGCTTTCAAAACTGATAGACAAAATATTACATTTTTGCAAATTTGCTAATTACCTACATAACAGGAGAGATTAACCTGCTACACAAGTTTTTTTTACAAAGTAACATTACAACCAGCAAGGGCAATTTCTCTGTCTATTTTATATCAAGACAATTTTTTTTATAAAAAAAGCAGTTATAAACAAGCTGAGGCTTCGTTATTAAAGAAATCTATTTATAAAAAAATATATGATGCATCTGTTCATTGATATTGGTGCGGGGTGATGCTTTTATGACTTTCAGAGCAAAGGAGATTAAGGTTACAATCATTCACACTGGTGAAAACAGCATAACATATAAAAGATGTCAGTGACTCCAATGGGGGAACTTTCACTCAACATTTTAGCAACTCATGACATGACTCACAAAGTTTTCACGTACTAAAATGCATATTGTGTGTACATGTTGTATCGTTTTGCAGGAGTAATTGCCTTCCTGGAGGAGGATCATTACGTAACACCAGACTTTCTCTGGATGCTTAACCTTATGGAGACTGCCATGATCCGAAATCTCTGCCATGGGTGCAACATTTTGTCGTTAGGAACCTATTTAAAGTCCTGGAATATTCGCTCGTCACACTCTCGGGTACTACTCTTTTCTAGTATAGAAACCAACCCTGTTTTGATCTGTACTGTAATACTGGAAGCTGACTAGTATTTCTCGTGATAGAAGTTTGGTCAAAGTACTGATATATTTATCAGTACAGAAGTGAAAGACTTTCCTGAAAAGGGGTATCCAATTTAGTTACCTAACAATTACAATTGCAATAACTTGCAAACGACACCATGGAGATTTTTTCTAGCAATAATAAAAGGCTGTGTTAAATCACATTTCTAACTACTTGCTTAATGCTCACAGCATGGACAAAAGATTGACTTCACTGATTTTTTGAAAAAAGCACACAACCTTTGTGATTACCTACTTTTGCTTGAAGAATAAATTTAATTATGAGAAGCACAATGGTTTTGTGATGAAGAATGCACTTTTTAAATGCAAATTTTATTCTATACAGAGTTTTTTTTAAAAAAATGTTTAATAATGTTACAGCAACTTGCAAGTTCTTTTTTGGATTTTTGGAACAAGTGAAGTTGAATGACTGCCTTGTAATTTTGTGTGGGATCATTTTTACTAGCTTCATATTTTGTTACTATAGCAAATACGTAACATGTAGAGTTGTAGAGCACAATTTCACTTGACTGGGTACTGCTAACCGTATTTTTGTAACAAGGTAATCATAATAAAGCGCAATGATGTACATTGTAGGGTGATACCAAGTAATGCTCCGACTCCACATGATTAAAACTAATGTACATACTTAACGTAAGTATTAGTCTCACAACGTGTTTAAAAAACTACTTAATTAACGGAATTGAACGAATGGGATTGTACATAAAAAGTGAATGAATCTCTGTATGTTTCTGTCTGGATGTGTTTTGTAGCTGCCATTGATCCTGAGGCCAATATCATACTTGTATCCTAAACAAATGGTTTCCAACTGGGTGAAAAATAATGCTGCGCAGGTCCTGAAATCAAACCACTAACATGAATAATGAATAATATAATAACTACTACTGTTGTTTTGCCTGATTTTTTGTTGGATTTTGTTTATGGACTTTACCCTGTACTTTTTTATTCTAATGTAGAAAGTCATAATGTACTTAAGTAGATATTTGCAACAAATCAATGTAGTGTAACACTTTCTAGTTTTACTCGAAGTTAGCAACTGGCAAGATTGTTGTTCGCTACTACTCCTAGCTTCGCTATAAGGCTATTTATCAAATATATTCTAGTGGCAAATCAGAGCATAAAATTTATCGTTAGATTTTCCTTTCGCTACTCCTAGCTTCGCTATAAGGCTATTTATCAAATATATTCTAGTGGCAAATCAGAGCATAAAATTTATCGTTAGATTTTTCTTTCGCTTTTTGGCTATTCACTTTGACATTTCAAAATGTCGTTAGTGTCATCAAGGGTATTAGTCTAGAGTCAATTCTGCTGGCATTTTGTTTTTTTTTACTTTTGTTAACTAAAGCGCAATGTTTTTCAAAGATAGTATCTGCAAAATCGGGAAGAAAAAAAAATTGCTAAGAAATTCTTAGTATACCCGATTTCCGCTTGATACGTTTCTTGGTGCGCATCAATTTTTTTATTGTTATTCAGTTAGTAAAGTGGATTATTACCATTATTATTTTTAATGTCGGTCATCATCCACATATTATTATTCCCTGCCAGCGGTGCACACTTCCGTCGCCAGTTTTGTAATCAAATTTTTTATACTTTCTAGGCTGTAGTAACCAACTGGATCTCGTCTAAACACAACATGGCCATATCCTTCAATAGAACGTTATGGGAGAAGCTGCAGCACTGTGCCCGTACATTTTGCGAGTATGACGACTATAACTGGGACTGGAGTTTGCTTCAAGTTTCCTACACATGCCTCCATACCCAGCTGGACGTGCTCTACGCCAAGGCTCCTCGAATATTCCATATTGGAGACTGGTAAGTTAATAATAAACGCCACCATCAATTGATTTTTCGTGTCACTTGTCAGCTCCGCTAAAACAAGCCTTCACTTTTCCTCATTTCAGTGGTGTTCATCACAAGCGAAAGACCTGTGACCCAGCGAAAGCTGCACAATCTATAGAAAAGGGAATTAAGCAGTACAACTCACTCCTGTTTCCGGATGTGCTCACAGTGGAGCTCCGACGAGGGAAGAAAATGCGACTGAAGAAAGGAAATGGCGGCTGGGGAGACGTGCGCGATAAAAAGCTGTGCATGTCCTTTGTCAAGTCTCCAACTCTTTAGTGCAGTGAATTTAATGCCTTTAGTAAATGACACCTACTTTATGGCTACTGAAAAAAAGAATTTAAAGAGTGTACTTACTGAACTGAGGTGGTTTATATTTTTTAATTAGAGTAAGAACATGAAACGGAACAAAGAACTTAAATGTTGTCGCTTTTCAAAATGTATGATCTAAGAAAGGACAAAAAAAAATATTGTCTTTTTACTACTATATATGTGGGCTTAAGATTTTACTAACTAGCGCCTATTTTGATACTGGTAATTACATAAACTGTTATGTCACTATGTTCCTAAAAAAAATTTAAAATAGCTAATAACTGATGCAACTGTGATTAGCTACGTACGAGGAAAAAAATAAAAGCTTTGCAGGTTGTCGTTTTGCAAAACACGAATTCAGAAGTAAAATCAGTAGTTAAAAAAAAGTTAAACCATTTTTTTATTACTCTGTTTACTGCATACTTTTTTTTACCTACTACACTCATTTTTAGTACACTCATTTTAAGTAATTTATCTATTGTATTTAGCGATAAGTCCCAGTCCCGATAAAAAGCACTTAAAAGCAATCTATTTAGTAGTTCTTTGTCCTGTCATATGTCAACTGACTCAGCTAATTTTGGAAGTTGTGCCATAGTATAAGGTCGAGCAAAGTTGCATCAGAGACATAGTTTGCATTAAGAAAAGGCTGTTGGATGAAGCGGAAAACGAGAAAACAAAAAATCTCTACTTCGGCTCGTCTTACAGCATTCCGTCTTGTACTGAAACTGGCTGGGATATATTTTTTGCTCATCCTTTTTGTAAAGAATGTAAAACTGCATCTTACGTAATGTTACCAAAAATCTCCAGATAGACTCTGACTCGTGCCGTATCATCTGCTGAAGCTGAAAGTGTGAAAGTATTGCTGTGTTTGCACTGTTTCGTGCGAGTATCTACTTGCACGTCAAAGTCAAAGTTTAACATTTTGCTTACCGAATGTAGTGAAGATCACTCACCCTCACTTTACGATTAGCAGCTGACTGCGATAAACGTGATAAATCAGTATTGTCTCGATCACAAAGACACTCATTCTGTTTTGTTATCTATTGTCTTGTGTCTAGTTTATGACTGGTCGGATGACAATGTTTCCAAGTTTGATAGTCATGAGTTATAGTAGAAATTAGTTAAGATAGTTAGAGGAAGAGGGTTTGACTTGTATTTTTTTTATAAAGTCGAATTAGACAGGATGAGTTTTTTAGCCATAAACTGGAAGCTATTCCCTCCTAAGGCGCATTACATGCTGTACTTTGGAGGTATATGGAAGATTTATTTTTTATAGTTTGTTGTTGTTGAAGATGTAATTTATGTAAAGTAAAATTGAAAATTTGTTTCAGGGGTGGCTGCATTTTGGCCGTACATTTCGGTATTTGCAAAGCAGCTCGGTTTGTCGGAGTCGGAGGTGGGATATGTGTTCACGGTAGCTCCCATACTTGGAATAGTTTCGATGCCACTATTTGGGTCAATAGCTGACCGCTTTAAGATAAAAAAGAAGCTATTCTTGGTATTTAATGTAATTAACTTATTGGCAATCCTCTGCTTTGTATTTTTGACTTCGACCGAAGTAAAAATTCAACGACCAGTTGTAGTGGATTGTGGAACAGGAGATTCCTACATTTATTATTGCCATAACAATAATGACTCTAGTTGGAACGCGATCCGCTCAAACATTCAGAAGGAGCTGGAAGCCAAGGACTACCCAATCGTTTGTCAAGTTGACTGCCACACCGATCCGGTGGAGCTAGGATCGTTTTGTCAGGCGGTTTTGGATGGCTCTCAGCGACCTTTAGAATGGTGCCATACAAACGCTTCTCGTTCTGCATTGTCTTTATAAGTCAAGAATAGATTTTCAACAGATGACGCCAATTGAAAGTTGCTTTTACGCAAAAATCTATGACATCATGGAAATAGGGGATGAACATGGAATTGGTCGGAGAGGATTGTCATGCATCCCAAATTTTAAACTGAGAAAGTGCCAAATTAATTGCCCTGATCTTCCCGCTGCTAACACTGCTATGGAAACTGGGCACCACAGCTACTTTGAGAATGCTGATACGACCACAATATTTTGGTTGTATGCTATCTTTACCATTTTAGGCTGGATTGCAATGGCCGTCGTTACCTCTGTCGCTGATGCCCTCTGCTTCCAAACTTTAGGTATAACCATAAATAAAAGTAATTTTTTACACACTCCGACGGACAAAATTCTAAACCACGAACGCATTTTATATGATTGGATTATAAACATCAATCAACATTCAACATCCCATTAATAGGAAACCGACCGGAGCTATATGGTCAGCAAAGAAAGTGGGGCTCAATTGGATGGGGATTGTTTACCCTAACTTCAGGATTTCTAGTCGATTTAGTCAGTAAAGACTCTGTCCTAAAGAATTACACGCCGTGCTTTTGGATCTCAGGCATCCTACTAGCGTTGAACTTTATCGTGTGCTGGAAGTGGGATGTAAGATTTTTCTACTGGAAATAATGAGATTTTGCTAATTCAACGGACGAATGATAATACACTTACATCACTGGTTCATTGCTTTTTGTAAAAGGTGACAGAAGAGAAAAAACCCAAAGCATTAGGCCGTCGTATGGTTTCCTTGATGATGGAGCCTAAAATTGCAGTATTCATTTTAGCCTGCGTCGTTGTCGGGATATGTACGGGATTACTGTGGAACTTTTTATTCTGGTATGTCCAAAGCTCAAAAGGCGTGAATAAATGAAGACTTTGCTCAATCTTTCGAAATGCATTATTATCAGTTTATCTATTAAAAAAGGTACATCGAGGATCTCGCGAAAGCCAGAAGCGGCGCTGCATTCGAGTCTGTAAAATGGATAAAGTTGCTCCAGGGCTTAATAAGCATAGTACAATGTTTTTGTGGAGAGCTCCCATTTTTTTACTTGGCTGGTAAAAAAAATTCAGAAAAAAATGAAAAAGGAAGAATACATGAAAAATTATGTCATAATGTTCACGGTATTTTCCTTGTCCGTAGGGAAATTCATGAACAAGTTTGGCCACGTAAACAGTATGGCTATTGTGATTGGCACGTTTGGAGTTCGATTTCTGCTGTACTCGTTCCTCCAAAATCCGTGGTGGGTTTTGCCCATTGAGCTTCTGCAAGGATTAACGTATGGGATTTTTTATGCAAATATGGCAACCTACGCTAACTATGTCAGTCCCGAGGGCACCGCAGCAACCGTACAAGGCATTGTAGGCTCTGCTTTTGAAGGAGTTGGTAAGATTGAGCAAAAAAACTAGCAGGATTCGCTATATACTAAATAAAATCCATTTATTATTATTACCCTCTATTAGCTAGAATTTCATTTTATATTATTGTAAAGGTGTCAGCGTAGGCAGTTTAATTGGAGGGCTGATGTTTGAACGACTTTCTGGCCGTACGACCTTTCGTATTTTTGGCGCTTTCTCGTTACTCATGTGTATAGTATACAAATTAATAATGATGACACTAGATAGGAAATTTGAGCCAGTTTCACAGCAAAACGGTAAGTATTATGTTTCCTGAACAGTCATTATTCCTTGCAAGTCAACAATTATAACAAAATTCCTGTTTTCTCTAGGAGATGAGCGCACCTTTGGAACAGAAATGCTGCAAATCGATAAGCGCCCTACTAGCTCAACTGAAAATTAGACTGATGGCCTTGTCAACTGCTCCTGTCACAATCTGTGTTAACCACACTACTCTATTTTTAAGCTTTAATTGCAAATTGCAGAAGATATATAATATATATGCTGTTTTTAACCATTTCATTAAAAACGTTTTTAATTTACTGCAAAATAAAATACACTTTTAAGCTCATTATTACAGTATCAGCAAACTTTTTCCCCTTTTCTTCCAGTACATCTATAAGCAAAGAGTATAGGAGTAATAATATAGCACGTACATGTCCCTTAAGTGCAATATAACTGGGTTTTACTCCACAAAGGTTCACTAGTAATCCTGTCGCCCATCCGAAACAATAACAATAAATGTCAGTGATAGGCTTCCCAGTGGAGCTTGTTAAGCCTGCCTAAGCTATCGCTTTCACTTCAGAGACATGCACGTTGCAAAGACATTTTCGGGAGGGATTTCATAGAAACTGCTACTTTTTAAAAAAAATGCTCTTGTTTATTGAAGTAACTAATGGCATAAACATGACATGGCGTTATTCGACACTGACAAAGTTTTCAAAGTATTATTTTCGCCTCGAGCTAATACGACAGGCAATACATCACTCACTTTGCACACGTACACGCACAGATATATGAAGATCAGGCGATTTGCATGCCAATTTTGTCGATCGCTTCTTCCTAGTGATCATCATTCCGTCATTCTTCTAACTCAATTAGAACGAATTGTCCCGTCAGGAAACAAAGGGGATATAAGGATACAATCATGTACACAGCGATGCAATCGTGCATGACTCATGATGAAACGGCAACTCTAAAAAAGATTTCGCTTGGACAAGAAGAGCCCTCGACCATGGAACACTCTGCATTATGTACGTAGTAGTGGAATAATATTTTCTTTGTTCTAAATTGCTTTTCTGTATTACTACTACCAGTGCAAGATTTGCAACTCGTTCTTAAACGAAAAAATGAGTAGGTTGAACAATAAGCACTTTGTAAGACGTACATATCAAAGACACACCTCCTTATAGCAAGTAATGATTCTCATCTGAGCTTCAGGCTGGATTCGCGGAATAGTGCAGAGTTAGATTTGCACGATACTATTCAATAAAAAATGATACCAGTTGCACTGCAGAACAAAAAGTTATGCGATCTACGTCAAATAAAAAGAGATACTCATTAGAGTATCTGCAGCTAATATGCGACAATAAATTCTGGATTGAGTGTTATCTTGATCATATATTGGATTTTGCATTCGTGTTGAGCAGTTTCAAATTGAGTGCAGGTTGCAGCTCAACTGACATTTTAAAAGGTATATTCGTGCAGGAAAACTCAGTAAAGGAAATGGAAGCTATACTCTCTGCTCTGATTCTCCGACATATCAGATATACTCAAGGCCGCTAAACGAGAGTGGATAAAAGGATTGAAAATTTATTGGAGGCCAAACAAAGGCCAATTTGAGACACTAAATTGGGGATATTGTTTCTTAAAAGTTATGTGTCAGAGTTTTTCCAAAAATTGAAATAGATACTGAAGGGACTAACTGTGCATTCCATGGACAATTCTGTAAACTGATATTTGCTCTAATTGCAAAAAATTTCGAATTCCTCTTCTCTAAATACAAATTTGATGTCTTTGTCGTAAACAGATGCTCCGTTGTAAAGTTCCTTTGAAATTGCGCTAATCTGTGTGCAAATTAGTCGGCCGAAAAAAAATCGTAATGACCTTTTGTGAGTCAATAAAATTAAAAGACTTCTTTTGCTCAAATGGAATAGGTAGAAAGTGTTGCTGTTGAGCTGGGTTTACTAGTACTTGTTGACTTGTTGAAGAAGATTGTGGAGAATGAAAATAAAGTCTAATGCGGTCATTTCTGTTTTCACATCAGTTGACTTTTCTCCGTGGAACTGGGAGGATCCTCAGAGAGAGCATCTTTCCGTATTTATGCACTTTCACAAAAGGAACATCTTTTTTCTAGCAGCAAGTGACTTTCCACTAGATCTCAGCCGCAATAATGAGTTTGCTGTTATGTGCAAGTTTTTTCTACTTCGTACTTCCCAGTGCAAAATCTAGTCTTCTGTACCAGTGCCCAGACTTTTACAGAAGTTTTTCAAGTGCAAAAGCTGGAAATGAACATAACAACGACTCCGAGACTCTCTCTGTTCCAGCTCATTTGATGTCCAATTTTCAGTCATATCAATTCCGGTAAGGCTACCTTGATAGACAGCTAAAAGTAATTTGCTCATATACAAATAATTTCAAGTAATTAAGCAGTAGTACTAGCAGATTTTTTGTAGCTTAGCAGTGAAGCCTTAATAAATTAATTTGCTTTTTGGCACTGCAACGATAAAAATAGCGCAGTAAAACTTTTAAAGTTTCAATAAATAATAAATTGGAACATAACAAGAAAATTGAAAAAATTTCCTGAAATGTAAAATTTTCATAACCTACATTTTAGGGAATATCCAATATTTCACAAGATACAAACAGAAAGCTGAACATTGGCAGTCTTCCTGTCGCAAGTCAGACCAAAATGTATGGCCCGAGAAAGTTCTTTTTTTCTCCAAGTACTGTGCATTTTTTGCATGCATTTGTGCAATTTCCAATGATTGTGTGCATCTGCAACTTCAAAATAATACTATGTAATAAATGCGAGCAATGCTAACAGGTCTGAGTCCTACCAACATACATATTTATTTATGTATCAGTATTCTTGGACATATTTTTTTAACTATCGTATTACCATTAGTTATCGCTTCCTGTATGTAAGATTTTCGATTTTCCATTATCACGATAAATATTCTTACGAATTCTATCGTTAGCGGTACATATGGAATTATACATAAAGCAACAACCCAACCGACTCTGCTAATGAAAATGCTCATATATGCTTTCAGAATGGTGTTTGGCAATGCCCCCTCATGTGAGATGAATTATGACGTGATAAGAGTCAATTTAACTGAAACGGATACAATAAAAATAACCTCCACAACAGAGTCATCCAGCGCAATCATGGACGAGGATTTGTCGCTTTCCAGTAACTCCTTCAGCGACAACACAAGCCTTCGCTATTCTGAAGGCTTTATGTACTCAACTGACAATATTACAGCACTATCAAATAACACTTACCTGGAAATGGAGGAGCCACTCTGTGACAGGAAACTAAGCAGAGGAGAGGTTCAGTTTACTCCAGACGGATATTTTTATTACTACGGCGACTATTTCCATCCCCAAGAATACTGCATCCAAACGTAATTATAAATCATAACTAGCTGGCTAATTTCCACTGATAAATAATGCATCTACTAAAAATAATTTCCTTTTGCAATAATACTGCTAAAGCTAATTATTCCAATTTCCGCAGTAAAGTATAAGCTTCCTTCCCAACTATAAAATTTTTAAGGTTCAACGAAGAGGAAAGCTGGATGGTCATTCGGAGATGTCCCGTAAATTGTTCTAATGAAAACACGCCGTGTATTCCACTCTGCTGTCATTTGCATGAATATATAGATCTGAGCGTTCCATGCTGCCAGAGCCCTTCAGAAGCGATGCCCATTTTCCAGCCCACAATTTATAGCAGCATAAATCCAAGACTCTTCCATGAGGATCCAATTCAATCGGTTCGTGTTTTGTGGAATGGCAGCAACTATATAAGTGGCCAGCAGCTAAGACCACATTACTTTAAGCAGAAGCGTGAAGAATGTTCTGATGGGCTTCCCCCGATATATGACTTTTTTAATGAGAAAGGATTCTCCAGTATAAATACAAGGTTAAAAAGAAATCAAATCCATTTCTTTCCTCATTTGCAAGAGCAACTTGCAATTTTTCTGACTCTCCCAGGTTTTTTGTGCAAAGCGATGGAAGACTCGCGTACATCGGAGATAACAGGAACTGGGGCTATATGGACAGCTACTGTGTTGCAGGAATTGTGAATAAAGACGGTGTTGATGGGATTGAAGATATGACCACCATTGTTTCTTACTGCCACCACGAAGATGAGGTTATAAGCAATAAAATATGAAATATATCCGTTTTTCATCTATGAGCTAGCTTCTTGCAGTGAACAGGATCTATTTTTCATGAACGGCTAAATAATTTTAAAATGTTTTCTTACAGGAGCTTTTATTAGGGGCGATTTAAGATATATTCGTTCCAATAATGGTTATGAATGGCTATAAAAAATGTCATGAAGTGTATTAATCTCCGTCATTTTGAAATCACAAAGGGCCAGACTTTTGGAATCTTCAGGAGGAACCAATTGGCAAAAGACTTTTAGCTACCCGCCATTTGTCATATGCACGGTTGCAGCTAAAAAATGAATTTTGGCAAATGACAATTTTAGTAAAGGTATTTTCCTTTGCATTCGCATTCTCCGGGTTTATCTTGGTGAACTTATAGCAAAAAAAAGTACTGGACATTCCTAAACACTTGTTACGTACCCTTGTAATATAAATTTATGGAAAAATCCTGATCCACAGATATACATTGCATAGTTATCTACTTGTTTCTGCACCATCACCCACTTTCAATGCTCCAAAAAGTCTATTGTGCACATGACAGGGCGAAGGACAAGCCAGGACTGTGAAATGGTAAAAGAATGCATGAGAAATTAGCGTAGAGGAATGCATGCAGAAATTAGCGTAGAGGAATGCATGCAGAAATTGCTGAAAATATTATCACATAAATTCAAACTCCAAAGGATTTTGGAAAAGTCAAGAATAAGCGCTTAGAAAGTCCACAAAATTCATGCACTTCGTTAGAGAGAGGAATGCATGCAGAAATTGCTGAAAATATTATCACATAAATTCAAACTCCAAAGGATTTTGGAAAAGTCAAGAATAAGCGCTTAGAAAGTCCACAAAACTCATGCACTTCGTTGGAGCATTTCTCTTACCACCAAGTTCAGTGCAGCATGCTGTGGTCGGTGATAATAGCCGGAATAGGTAAATGATTTGCATCATCGCTGCAGCGAAAAACTTTTGGAGTTTTGCTTTGGAGGTGATGGAGAGGCATTATGTCATTAATAACCCGATGAAATCTGATGAAGAGCTGGAGAGCGCTTAAGATTAAGTACTCCTGCGTTTTCCCGTCTCACATTTGTATATTTCTGAACCTTTATTTTTACTCTATTTAGCGGAAAAATGACACACTTTATTCAATTTACGTCGGAGTTTTCAGTGTTTCATCCATTTTCCTGTTGTTAACTGTACTCGTGTACGTTCTCCTTTGGGACAAGCAAAATATTCATGGATGGACGGTCATGTCATTTGCCATCTCGGAATTGTTCCTCTTTATATTCCTAACCGCGACATATGCAATGGGCTTGTTTTCCTCCGGTGATGAAACTTCTAAAACCGCATACTGCGTTGGATCGGGTAAGCCCTAATAATTAATTGCTCCGCCTTACTCAGATTTCTCAAGGATGTGAACATTACGACAATTCTACTTTTAAATTTTGTACAGCCGTCTTGGCACACTTTTTCTTCTTAACAACGTTTACTTGGCTTACCATAGTAAATTTGGATTTGTACTGGACCTTCAAGTAAACAACGACAATTTGCTCACTATTTGAAATTTATTGCTCACAAAACATACTAAATAATCTTATATTGCACTGCAGGAACTTTACGCCGATTTCTGAAAGGTCAAAGGGGAAAAAGCGTTTCTGTTTGTATATGCTTTTTGCATGGGGCGTCCCACTAGCAGTTGTCACCACAGGCATCGTACTCCAGCAAACTTACAGGTACTCGAGTTTACTAAAAAAAATATGCGTCATCAGAGAATAACTCTGCATTTCTCCTCAGGTCAAATGAAAGTGGCGTTATAGTACCAAACTACGGAAAACGGGATTGCTTTATTTCTCCTCACGCACGAGGAGTTTACCTGTACTACATTATTGGTCTCTTAATCCTGGTGAATTTTATCCTAATAAGCTGCACCATAATAACTCTATACAGATTCAAAAAGAGTGCGAGAATTGCGTCAACGTCAAGCTCGAAAACAAAAGAGCGCTCGTATGCCCTACTACTCCTAAAATAAGTACACATGAAACTGTTTCGTCATGCTGGTTAAACTATTAAATATTTTGTACAGGTTCCGGCTCTTTGTAAAATTGGTTGTAGTTATGGGAGTGACATGGAGTTTGGAATTTATTATGTGGCTAACTGACCTAAAAAACGCTATCTGGCTATCTTTCCTAGTAGATGTATTCAACATTCTCCAAGCAATTGCTACCTTCATCATCTTTGTGTGCAAGCGGAAAATTCTTAATCAGCTTGAGCAGAAGTATCCCTGTTTATCCGGTGAGTTAAAATAAATAATAATTTACTAGGACATTGAGAGCATTATTTCCTGTTCTATTCCCTTAAAAGTTATTACAAAGCCGATGCTAAAAATGTTAGCTAATCGTCCTGGCAATGTGGTTAACTCATCTACTGAAAGCAAGCGCACCAGAAGCACAACCATGACTTCTGGAGCATCATCAAGGCGAAGAAGTCAGAAAGCGTCCTTTGGTGACAGTAGGCTTTAAACATAAATCGTGCAAATGTACATCCATTGTAGTTAAACTTAGCGAATCTCCTAAATCTGCTCCCTCTCAGAACCTATTTCCGATCTCATTTACACTAGTTTAGGCTAAATAGCTCAGCAGCTTCTCAAATGTCGCAAGCTGTCAAAAAATAGCAATACCATTTCACAAGAACAATTCAACTTTCGCTACCTCGCTTGCGCCATTGTACACGGCATGAAAACCGAACGAGGAGAATGCAATGGTGAGTTACAAAATTAAAGCTAAAAGACACACCATTTTTATTACTAATTGTTTTGAAATATAATAAAGTAATAAAAACCAAGCCTTGGAATTTTGTTTTTTTGCAGCTTACTCCTTTCACAGCTCACTTTAAAAGTGACTCTCGTCGTTGTTAGTGACTTATTTCGGACTCAGTCTCAGTACTTTTGGTATAACCTTCAAGCTGCATCAACGAAAGAATTTAAGTTCTACGGCGAAGAAGATGAATTCCGCACCAAAGTATCCGGCAAGCAATGAAGGGCTCTCTGTAGCTGAGGAACGGGTAACTCTGCCCGAAATATTTGCGCTGCTTGCATCACTGGTAAGACAATCTTTTCGGTGACAAATGTGGAATAAAATTTAAATGAATGAGCTCAATTTAAATTCTTCTAGATTATGGCGATCCTGAAAATGCTGTTCGTTTTGATGACCGTCATGATACTTATCATTGCTCCGGAGGAAGCAGAGGCGGAGCTGGCTAAACATGTGGGCGGACAGCATGTGTACTGTGTTGTGATATACAATGTCCTGAGTATTGTCACCACTCTTAATACTCTCATTATGGTGAACTGCCGTAAAAATGAAACTTTCTTGGTGAGATAATACCTTTAAAAAGTGAAAGTTTTACAAAACAAATATTTACATTTTAAATTGCAATTCAATCAATTTTTTTAATACAGGAGGACCCTTCAAACCTATCTACCTACAATGTGAACAGCTCCTTCGGATTAATTTTGCAGATGATGGTGTACCTCCTCTATGTTTTTGATATGCCAAATGATTTCTCCACTTTGAAGCTCTATGGGGACATAATAAGGGTGTTGGTAATGGGAGATTTGGTTACTTGCGTTGCCATGTACATCTTGGAGTGGAAGGTGAACTACACCCGCAGGCACAATGCTCGCTTACCCGGCCCCTCTCTGGATGAATCAGATCGCGCTAATCTTCTTAACGTCGGATAATTCAGGGGGTGTTGAAGTGCAGTTGCTCTAAATCATTTATAATTTTACCTAAATATTTTTTCATAATTTTTTTCTTTGCAGATTGGAGATAATATTTCAATAATTATTTATTAATTATTAAGTAAATGTAACTGCACATTTTTTTCATGCTATTGATGTTAAAATAAAAATAAACAGAAAAATACAAAAAAACGATCATATATTCTATTCTGCAAATATGGTGTACGTGGCAAGAAACAAGCTATCACCATGGCTGATATTGCATGTTACGTAAGATTTCTGGAGGAATGTATAAACGATTCCACATCAATAGCATTTCCCTATTACCGAGATTTTAATGTTGCAGAGAAAATCCTCTACAGGAAGTAAACAATAAACTTGGCTTAATATACTCTTAACATCGAAGAATTTCGTTTTCATATGTGCGTAGAATATGGGACAAACTGTAGAAACTATAACAAGCTCATTAGCTCACCCATTCTTGGAAACGCTTCATATCAAGACATTAGCCAGAAGAATGTGCCGGTGTCCGTAGAGGCTTGTGTGGATTTCAGCAGAACAGACGGAGCTTTTGGTATATACAAAAGCTCAGGTTTACTGCGACGCCATTGCATGGATACAAATCATTTAGATGTGCCATTCCTCCCTAGAGTACCTCTGGGATTCATTTCATCAATTAATAAATGAAACAGGTTTATTTGTCAGCTTGGATCGCCACTTGCTGGTTATATGCAATGCGCAATTTTCAAGCTTGGAATGCTTAAATGGTAAAGCTATTTTGGTCTTCCTAAATATCATCAATAATCATAATTGCTACTAAAAGCTGCAAGAGCAGTACACTTTAGATGGAAAGTTTTAACGTGTGCCGAAGAAGTGGACACGGTTATTACGTAGTTTGGAATTTGGGTTTATTATAGCAATGTAAAAATCAAACAGGATTTCCTATGATTGAGAGACTATAAAAGGAAATTTGTAGAGATTTTTCGGCAGGTAAAGTCATGAAATCTTGGCGAAGCAATAGCATAGTTTACAGGTAAGAAGTTTTGCACTACTCCTAAACCTGGATTAGTAGTTCAAATGGGTTAATTGTTGTTGGGAATTGCTTTTCCGTTCATATTTATGATTTACGGTGCATGGGTGTCTGTATTTGATTATGAGAAATCCACTATAGCATAGGCTAGAGCTGCGCTGCTTTGAGACAGAGCAATGCCCATGCTGTAAAATTTAGGAACAAAACGGAGCATTTTGAGTTTTAATGTTTTTCTGCAAACAAAATATTCTGCTCGGCTCATATATAATGGACTTTGAACCTTTAAATTATGTTTTATTATAATATGCCATCTGAAACTTATCAAGTACATTTAATTATGCTATTTACGGTATGTTCACACACACATTCACCTAAAATAACTGCGCAGCAGTCATTTTTTTATTCAGTTTTGCGTTAATTATCGTGCATTTTGTAACAACCGACCTCGACCTTTTATGGTTAGAACTTGAAAATGAAAGCCCAATTTTTGTTTTTCAAACAAACCATTCACATGTAACCAATTGCATGTATCAGTCTAAAACAAATGTTACTTAAATTTCGTAAATTTTAGGGGTAATTGTAACATTCACACTTTTGCCTGTTACTACCATCATCTCTCATGCCAGCATTTTCTCCCCAACTTGCATGCAAAGGCAGAATTTACAGAAAACAGAATATTTGCCGGATAAATAATCCTTTGTATAATTACTTAATGGTTGTCGTGCTTTTGAGCAAGTCTACATTTAGAATTCATAATGAAGTGTGGAGCTCAGATCTGCTGATTATTGCACAGATAATTTTCAAGATTCTCCTTTTTTCACTCTTCACTTGCAAAGATAAAGGGAAAAGTCAGCCATGCATAGAAGGTCCAGTTCAACCTTTTCACTATCTCTTGTATCTTTTGCCTATTGAAATATTCCACATCTATCTCAATTTCCATCTAAAAACGGGCAGTAGTGGTACTGGCGAGTGTAGCCATTTTCCAAAATTGCAAATACATAGTCACTTTCAATTTTTTCAAGAACTTTTTTGGTATTTTTTTTTCAGAAACACCGCAACCATGAAACTAAAAACGGGGTGTACATACAATTACCACCACCTTAGCATTGCTAAGACCAACATTTATTTTAATAACTACGCCAGACTACTTGATACTCCGTCCAGTTCCTGAGCATCCTATTGTATAGCTCTTCTATCCATGCAACTGGTGTATATGAATTGCTCTCATCAAAGCTAGAAAGTATCAGAATGGAATGGTTTCTTCAATTCAAGTAGGAGATAAATGGCAATAACATAAGTACGAGAGCTCATCCAAGAAGACTCAGGCGGAGGAACATCATTTTCAGAGAGAGTCCCATTCTACGAAACAAACTCAGTCAGAGGATGTGCATCATGTCAAACAGGGATGAATCCTTTCAAGCATTCATTTCCTATCCTAAACTTCTTCCAAATACGAGTTGCTTTCGTGAAAGGTTAGTCAGTCGACATGTAGAAATCGAAAATGTAGCATCATCAGAGTATATAACATGTCGGAATTTTATGTTCTTCTTGCGTATCCACAAAATTCGACCTCAGTTTGTTGGAGAGGCTAATATATATTCGAGTGTCATTTTGAGTATCTGTGCATTACCTTCCCCAAGGTTGAAAATTTGACGGGGCATTCAGCGCTCAGCAGCTGCATCTCACTAATAGCAGAAGAAGCCGCATCACCGCCACATCCCATCATCCAGTCAGAATGCTAGCAGTGATAACTTCAGCTAATGTGACATTTATGAGCCAAAAGTGTGGAACGGTCTTCATTACTTTTTAAGTGTTTGCTACCAAAAGGATCCATATTGTATAAATATCAGAGAGAAAGTGACGAAATTCCAGAGCACACGCTTTATTGTGTCCGAATCTCAGTCTTTCCAAATCTACTCCTCCATTCAAGTGTCTCTATCGAGAGCTCAGACAAATTTCAGTATTCTCCTCTGTAGAACTATCCGAGAAAAATCGCTTTGGTGGAATTTTTTTTAGGAAATTTACGCAAGGTGTGAACCTATTCTTGGAGGAGTGTGGGAGTGGGAGTGAATTTTGTGATATTCGACTGGATTCTCTGATCAATGTAAGTCTATTGACAGAACTCACAGGCAATCAATTTGTAGAAAAAATTAGGATTTCGTTTTATGGTATAATGTACATGCCCTTACCTAAGGTTAAACAAAATGCATTGTAGTTTTTTGTAGTTTTTTTTTAAAAAAAAATCACTTTTCATTCAGGTTTTATTCCAACTCATGTAAAGATTTGTCGGTGTTCTTGCTCTTCACGGTAGCATGCTTTTAGCAACATTCGTAGAAGCACTTCATGGTATTTTACACATAAAAACTGGATCTTTTGGATATAATCTTGAAATAAGGGTTTTTAACCACCTCAATCTTGTAAAACATTAGCGAAGCGTAGCACAAAATTATCGGGCCTTTCACTTGACAACGTAAAACAGGTGTATAGGTAGAGTATAAATAGAGCGTTTCTCCTTTTTTTTCCTCTTTTATCTCAACAGGAATTTTATTTTCTGCTAAAAGTCAGGATGGTCTGAAAAAATGTGTGTGTTGTATCTAAATTTAGCTTCTCGGCAATTATGTTGCTTATCAAAAATTTAGATTTTCGCAATCTATCATTCCAATGGAGGAACGTAATAATTTTCTGAAGTGTGATCTTGAATCATTCATGGTTATGGAGTTGTAGGTAAAAAAAATTTCATGCTTTAGAAAATAGCTCCTTGAAAATTTGAAATATTCATGTGCAAAAATTGGTATTGAATAAGCACAGGGGAAACGTGTGGTACTGCTTCACGGGCAAGTATTTTTTATCATGCTTGCGTGATTATGACGTAAAAATCAAAGTTTTGACAAGCTCGGGGCTAGAGTTTTGGCCTAATCCTCCAGACGCCGAGTTAGAGATAATTTATGGGATGAGAAGTATTATTTATCAAATTTCAAGGCATGATATAGTTAAATATAAGTTTGTATAAAATATCGGATGTTAAAAAATGTGAGTTTTTATCAGATTGAATTTGTTTCTGAGTTTGAGTTTCCCAAACAGCTTTCGTCTCACACAGTTTCAGTTTCTTTTTCAAATGTGAATTATTGTCGAACTTGAAAAAGAGGAAAATTAGTAATATAAGCACTTCATAGTTACCAATTTTTTTAAGCTGAATTTTATAGACATTTAATTATTCCGCAGCTTCCATCAAGTGTAACGCCCATAAATATGGCCATTTCCATAGTTAATGATATTATTTACACTACTTTTGCTTTCGACTTTTGTAGATGTGAAAGGTACACTTTCACTCACAAGTGTATTTATCTTTGAGAAATTAGTTAAAGTTTAGTAACTAAACACAAATGTTCTCTCAGCTGCCACTGCTCTTAATGGAAATCTTTCTTTCTGATATGCAGCGATATAAAACTTCCAGAACGAAGGAGCACTATCTACGTGCAAATTATGATTCATGGGTAATGTAAATGTAATAAAAGTGAAATCCTTGAAACTCGATACTCCAATCATTCATCATAATTGATGTAGTCAGTGAAAATGACTTCATTTTTTGAAATTATGCAATGCACAAATAACGTCATATAGGAATATAGTGCTGATAATGATTTAAAGTCTAATAATATAAAGTCCTAAGTGTTCCTATAAGCATTAGTTTTAGATTGTGACATAACCCATTATATTTTAGTCATGGCATTTCAAATTTACTATTTTTATATGGTTGAGTGCCCAAAACCGTTTTGGCAAACTGAAGCCCGAAGTGGTTTTCCAAGTTGCTGATATGCATCCCACGTTCGAGAAATTGAGATAAAAATGAGAAGCGAGATTATTCCATCCAATCTATCGATCAGAAGCCAATCTTATAATATTTTTACTGGCTAGCATTTCCTGTTGAAAATTCGGTGCTGAAGTAAATCTGCAACGTTAAATTTTTAATCCAATGACCCCATTCATTTCTTAATTTAATCTTGAACGTTCCGCTCAGAGAGTTGGATCTGTACAACGTTTTCTCCCTGATTGTGAATGACAAGGAGACATTGAAAGCTCATGTTGGTTCTCTTCCATTTCATAATATTTATTTTAAAGTTATTGATTGAATTTTTACTACAACAGAGCAAATACTTAAAAGGATAGAGCAGCACGCTTGGGAATTTACGTTACGCTGATTTGAGTCCCAGCACAAATGCTCAGAAAGATGAAATCAAAGGAACAGAAAAGAACTGCTATTTTTATTTTGATCGTTTAATGCTGCATTACGCCAATTTCCGCACTAGCGGTTGTAACTTTTCATATGGGAAAAGCCAAATAAAATCAATGATGCATATGTTTTTGTCTTTAATTTTCTTTTGACATTATGCATTATAGGGCTACTTTCATAAAGTACTAGAACTGAGAATAAAAAATATATTTTCTATTTTAAAACACAAGAACTCCACTTAACTAGCGGAATACATCTATCTACCTAAGCCCGTTGTGACAGAGCTTCTGTCGTTGAGCCTTGAGAACATCAAATTTTGATTTTGGATGCTCCTAATACTCATGGGAAATCACACTATTTCGTAAGCTTTCTTGTCATTCCTTTTTTCCCTGTCAGCATTTCTCAGGATATATCTTTCGTCAGCCAAAATCTATGGCCCAGTAACAAAATCTGTTTGCGATAGTAGGTGGAAGAAAAATTGCATTTATTTGCAGCTAGCCTCATATCAATAAAAGCTTTTTAAAAGGGAGAGAGCGTCGTGAGCATTAATTATACATTTTTTAATAAAAATGAAGCGGAACGTACTGAGCTCAGTCACACATTTATCGAAAATTATCAAACGTGAAGAGTCGAAGGTTTCATTTGTGGAAGGAAATGTTAGTACAACCTGAGAAGAATGGGCAATTTCATCTGCAACATGAATGCAAGCTTACAAGGACAAGTTAAAAACATTGCTGTAGGTTTAATGATTAAATACTCAAAAAGTTGCTTAATGTACATTTTATATACAACTTAGGCAACAAACTTTTAATCATGCTACATAGCAATTCAGTTATGTCATCAAGATCAACTCATATTTTGAAATTTCTGTTGCATAATTGAGCAAACACGATCTTTTCCATTGTAATTCTTTTATAATCATTATCACACAGAAAAACGAATGTCTGCATTAGCGCTATATCGTTACTGGATATTACAGCTGGAAGAAAATGCTTCCGAAAAACTGAGACGAAAAATCACTCCAATGTTTCCTGTCTGGGATATTTTTGTCTTAGGAAAACCAATAATTATCATTCACTACTATTGTTAAAGCTAATTCATGACTGATGCCCTAATCCTATACTAAAATTGACGTAAAGCCTTTGGGTTTTACACTTGCATACTAATCTCTGAAAAACGAAAGATTTGTCAAAATTTACAAGCACGATGACACGCAGAATCACAATGTTTGCTGAAAGGGAAGGCTCTAGAGCTTCCGAAAAACTGAGACGAAAAATCACTCCAATGTTTCCTGTCTGGGATATTTTTGCTTAGGAAACCCAATAATTATCATTCACTACTATTGTTAAAGCTAATTCATGACTGATGCCATAATCCTATACTAAAATTGACGTAAAGCCTTTTGGTTTTACACTTGTATACTAATCTCTGAAAAACGAAAGATTTGTCAAAATTTACAAGCACGATGACACGCAGAATCACAATGTTTGCTGAAAGGGAAGGCTCTAGCTTTGCACGTAAAAGTTAGAGCAACTTTTGTGCCGAAATGCTAATGCTAATTTGACAGGAGTGTCAGAACTTGTCCGTTAAAACGAAGAAAATGAGCAGAAATCATTATTCAAGCAATATGTGTAACTTATGATCACATTTTGAAGAATATTAAAACTTTTATGTTTCCTATCATAATATAGTACTTATCAAAGAATCACGAAGTGCTAAATGTCCGTTGATTTCATGAGGCATGAAAATGAAAACTGCTTTCTCCAACTTTTGTTTGATTTTAATTTGGAAAAAACTAGCATAATTGTAAGGTAAACGATTGCTCGAAGGGTACCTTAATAATTACCTAATTCCACATTATCCATCCCTACAGTTTTTTTATATTTGTCCATTCTAAAATCTTGTATGCAATATTTGGCTTTGTTAGTAAGTGAAGTAATTTTATTCATCGTGCGGTAATGATAATGTTCTGAAAATTTAATCTAAAAATCATTATTCATCGTCAAATTAAAAAGGAGCAACTCACTATGTCATTTGTTTTAGCTAATGATTGTCGGCTCTAGTAACATTTATTTTATTGCCCTGGTAAAATTTTCTTATATAAAAGTCGTAGCATCTGTAAATCGTATAGCAATACCACGTAATGACCTTGATTTTGACATTTGGCAGACCTTGCTTGGGCTTGTAAGCTGAATGTCTTATAGAAAACTTGTCCGTCTCAGCTTCAACTGATCGAATTTGCACAATGATCTTAATCGCTTACAAGTTTGGTACAAGACGGGTTACCCAGTAGCAGTTACGAGCCGTTACAAAGTAATTTAATCAAGAACATAAACATTTAGATGCAAATTGGAAACATTACTCCTCTTTATTTGCGTTACTGTACAATCTATAATCATTTTAAAAATCAATTTTCGGCATTATCAAGTTGAGAGCTCTATCCAGTTTGAGAGAAGTACTACTCAAAATTTCATGAAATAGCTATTAAATCTCTTATTCAAATACGAACACTAAAGTTACATCTAATTACATCTATACGCCAAAAAGTCTTTGTCTCAGCTTAGCCCCACTACTGAGAAAAGACGGGAGTTGCAATCTGAAATACCATGAATCTAACTGAGACGTAAGATAGAACGGACCCACAATATTTTGCTTGTCGAAAGCTGCTACTCCCCCTCAACCACGTGCAATACTACTGAGGGAAATTAAATTACATCAAACTGCTCAAATATATGCAACTTTGTAAACTTTATATCCTCACGCAATGTAAACGAAAAAGAATCATTATGTCGTCTGTGCCATTTAACCGCAGTTTTTAAGAAGATTGTTTGCATGCTAAATGTTTGCACGAGTCAATTGCATAGGTTGCTAATCAGTTTTCTGAACATATGCATTCCATACACATGAATGATGATGGTCATTGACAGAGCGCTGCTTCCTCATGAATGATCATCATGTCATTGCCTTGAAAAGACTAAAAGAAAACTGGATTTGCAGACAGATGACAATGTGGTTTTTATGCAAGACATGATTCTTGCGCTTGTTGTAAGACAAAATTTGGATTTATGTTTTGCTTACTTATAATCGCCTCTAATCCTTCCAAAACTTCTTTTGTTATGATCACAACAGTACCATTCCCTAGATGTATCATCTTGAAGAATCTCACCGGACAAGCATAGAAAACGTTGAGATGGCCGATGAGGAGGACGGAATTCAGCCCTACGGCTCAGTGGTGGAATTTATTTGGGGCATCTTGCTACTCATTGGAATTCTACTGGTGAATTTGTCCGTATTGTGGGTAGTCGCAAGAAGCAGAGAGCTTTGGAAGCCGAGGCACCTCTGGATGGCGTGCCTTTGTATCACGGACATTTTTGTGGGAGCCCACAAAGCACTAGAACTTTTAATTTTTGCTTTTCCTTACAGAGAACTATGTATCCTTCAGAGGGCTACGCTAGGCATTCCTTACGTCGTCAATATGCTCATACTAAGTCTGCTCTCATTGGACCGCTTTATCGCTGTCCGATACCCATTTTTCTACTCTGCCTCTATCTCAAATAAGCATGTAAGTTAGCAGCTTGCTAAGTCAATTTGTTATTGTGATATTATTTGATTTACACGATGTTGATGATTATAGTAGCTGTAAAATAAATACTAATAATAAGTTTTTTATTTGTTCTAGGTGCTGGTGGGTTTTCTAGTTGTACTTTTAGCTGGAGGCTCTTTAGCGGCAGTGTCAGTGTCCATGGGACTGCGTGATCCGGTGTGTCGTGCTCAAGGTTTACAACTAGTGTACCTAACCATAGTTCTGACAATTTGTTCCGTGCTCACCCTATTTTTCAATAGCTCTGTGCTTCGAATAGCGAAAAAGCAGTTGAATGCCATTTACGCCCAGGATCCTTCATTGAGTAGAGGACGTCGAAAAGTGTCTGTGGTTTGCACCAATTGTGGGTACAAAAATGAAACTTTTGTGAACACACTCCTTCCAATACCAGTTTCAACTAGTGGTGCTGGTGCACCACCCACATTAGCAGTTAACGGTTGTAAGGAAAGCTTCGCTGCCGAAAGTGATGCAGTGCCGTCTTCCATTCTGCCACTTGCTGATGCTGTCGTTTTAGGCCCAATGGATCTAGAATTGAGCATGAAGGGCTATGCTCACGCCCTTGAAAAGAGAAACGATGAAAGTATTCATCTAAATGGGGAGAACGATGAAAACTCGTCACCTCATATAATGTCTGATGAAACAACAGCACCTCTAGTTAGAACTGTTTCACTCCCAACCATCCATGATAAAGTGACGTTTCCAATTTCAGTCGTTGTCCAACCAGATCCTTCGCTGCGACCAACGGTAGTACTTGGAAATCTTCCCGCTGATGTTGATCTTGGATGCAAAATTGTTTCAATGTCTAACATTGAAAATAACTGTTGTATCGATGTCCCTGTCACAACTGGAACTTTAATGGTTGGATCTTCCGGTGTAGTGGTTAAAACCAGTCCGCAACAGGAAAAGCTACTTCCTCGAAGTAGATCGCTGATGACATGCCGAACTCATAAAGTTATCTCACCAGGATCAACTGCCCCTAGACTACAATTATTCCGCAATTTACATCTGGCAAGAGCGAACATGTTTCATGTAAGTCATGAAATCAATCTTGGGAGTTGTGTAATTATTTCCGATTCCAAGAAATGATTCCAACTTCCACTTTTCTTAATGAAATTTTGTGAATGGCTCATTTATTTTTGTGAATTACAGGTTGGTCGGCTATTTCCATCAATAAGGTTTGCTAGAACCGTGCTGCTTATAATGATACCCATGTGGCTCTTTATTCTTCCCATTGTCACTATCATTCCACTACACCGCGGATGTGAGTCGCAAGATAATACAATCGAACTTAATTGCGATATTGTATCAAAGCTGTGGGGCTTTCTTCATATTCACATGAGGTCAATACTACCAATTCAAGCCATTCTGGACACTTTCCTGTATGCATTTGGATCTAAGGAGTTTAGACAAGCTTTGAGAAAGCTACTGCGAAAGTTTCAGCAACCCAAGCTTTGAGGAGCTATTTGAATACTGCAAAACTTTTTGACATTTTTGTTTACTGTATTTATACAAAATGTAAATTCTATCTGAAGGCACAAAGATGCTCGATCTCGTTATTAGATCTCATAATTCTGTTTTATTGTTGGGAAATACTGTGCACATTGCACTTTCTCTATCGGACACAATAAAATCTTTTTATACCTCATCAGACGTTATATGTATTGTAAAAAAGCATTAATCATTTTGCATTAACTTCGGTATATAACCACTGCTTACATACTACAGAGTGAGCATAAAGAGATGACTTTAATACTTTACATTTTCTATTATCTATAGTGTACAATGTAACGCAATCGTATTGTTTTAAATACAGAATATATTAATCAAACTTTACCTAACATATGTATCCAGTAAACGATTTCCTCGATATTTATAACTTCTCTTCATAAAATTTTAGCACTTACAATTTTCCATTAGTAATTAGTAGCTTTTATGACTACAAAAGATTTAAACCCCTGATAAATCTCCGATGCCACATAAGAGAAGTAATAGCAGATAAACTAAACCACGTGATAAAATAGCTGACATGTTCATTTCTTAAGGTGACTATGGTTTGTTTTGGAACCGGTATATTATCTGCACGAGCATTGGAGAAATCAACGCCTTCAATGGAGTACAAATCCAAAAATATTTCTTTAGTACCAAGCATCGCCGACATTGTTGGAACGTCTCTATAATTTTCAAAAAAAAAAAAGATTTGCTCATTTCACTGCAAATAATTTCTCTATAAAAATAGTAACATTAAATTATTAAACATTGCGTACCTATAATGCAACAGCAGTTGTCCAGGCCTATTCTTGGCCATAAAGGGTGCACGGGGTTCTGCCTTTCTCACAATTCCAACTATTTCAACTGGTTCTTCCACATGCTTATGTTTCTGAAAACTCTTGGAACTTATCCACCCCCTGTTTATCAAGATGGACTCACTGAAATTTTTCAGAGTGCATAAATTAGCACATTATATTAACGTAACATCAAGATTACTTTGAATACAATTTTCATTAGAAATTCAACCTACTTTGTTCCCTCAAGTTTGAATGGCGTAATTATGAGGAACCCATTGCTACTTTGCGATCCCGCAGAAAACACTCCTCGCCCCTTTTCACCTGAATGATCAGTACGGACTAGTTGCCTAGGTCCAATTAGAACTTCCTTACTGTAATCAAAGGATCCTCGTACTTTAACTTTCCTGTAGTCCAGGCTCGTCAAATCTGAAGTACTGCAAATTATTTCACCCTTACATAAAAGGAAACCAAAACTACGGCTACAACTAAATCATTCACAGATACACTAACTTATAGTTAGTTTCTTACTCTTGAGGAAGTGGTACAGGATCAGCAATAGACTTTTGCCGCATCATATCAATTAATTCCAACTTCCAGCGCCATCGATAAACTTGCCAAACACCAAGACCCAGTGTACTAACAGGAATTACCTAGAAATGCCATAAAAATCTATACTTCATTGGGTGCTTACTATGTCAACAATGGTCTGCTATTAGCAAAATAATTATAATAATAAAAATAATGAGTTTCTACTCACCAACAACAACCATCCACCAGGAGGAATGCCATGTCCATCATTTTTAATAGCGGTATTTATTTGTCGAAATTTAGAGAAACCCAAGGTTCTCAGATAAGTCTCTGTACGTCCTTTTACACTAATAAACCTCCACATGTTGGCAATTATAAATTACCTTGCTAATCTGCCAATTTTTAAGCAAACTAAATAATGGAACTATGAGTAAAAGTATGACTGCGACTATGAGCTTTCGACTAAAATATAAACAAAATCACATGCAATTTTTTCCCGCATCACAATCGTCAAAATAGCCATGTTTGGAGTGATACAAGAGCGATTGCATGCAGTTGAGCAGCACAACACAAAGAGAAGCCGTGTAATGTAATGCACAGAGATGCTGCCAAAAGTGATGAAACAAGCAAGAATGATGAAGATTTTGACTCTAGACGTCTAGACTCTAGACTACCGGTAAAATTGGTGAGACATTAGAGGTTTAATTATTTTATTTGGACAATGTGGATTCAAATTAAAACGAATGAAATTTTATTAATGTGCAAATCTTTTAAAATAATAATAATAGTTGGACTATTTATTTCATCGTAAATAAAAACTTGGCACTTGTTTTTACCAAAAAGGAAGGTTAATTTCATAAAACCGAACTTGTATACTTGTAAAGAAATAAAAATAAATTCATATTCAATCTTAACATTCTAGCGAAAATTTTTTAGAAAGTCAGTTCAAAATAAGAATCACAAGAAATAATCATAATTTTTTTTAAAGTATCAGTTCATAATAGGGAAACATTTTATCAGCTTATAATAGAGAATTAAAAACATTCCATCAAAAATGACTACAAATTACGGAGAAGCATCTTATAGTGGGACATTAAAACATTTCATCAAGACTTCGGAGAATCAATAATAATAGGAACTTTAAAAAGTCCGATGTTACAAAGACAAAAAACATTTCAAAATATTAAGACTATATTAGTATAATAAACTGATTTTTTCCTGTCTCAGCACATAGTAAGGGTATTTCATTTTTAGCTAGAGCCCTGTAAATGTATGTATGGGGGACAAGTAAGTGATGTTGAAATAAAAATCTGGAAAATTACATTTTACGATCTACTACTCGGGTAGGCTCATTGGATGAAGTGCAAGAAGCAGAAAAGTTAACTGTAACTTTCAAGACCCCCTTTAGGTCGTTTAATTTAATTCTTTTGGAATTTTCTCGTAGGAAATCTGATTCGATCTCATCTACGATATCAGCGTCATCATCATCTGGCTCATCGGCAGGAATAACAAGTTGACTGTCCTGCATACGGTAATCCTGCAACCACTTGCGTTTCTAAAAACATAAAAATATATTTTGTCAAAATGTACATGCAGCAAACTGTGCGATTGTAGGACCTTACGAACACTTACAGTGGCTGAAACTTTTGGCTTATATCCGAGTAGTCTCATTTCAGGAAATCCGAGTACTTCATTTCCAATTGGAGTTGCCCTCACTGGGAAGTCTCCGCCAGTTAAAATTCCATACATTTCCTTTGCAGCAAGCTTTTTAGCCAACCAAGGCAGGTCATTTTCAGCTTCTAAGTACAGCAACAAAGAAATCATAAAGCACGTTAGAAATAACAAATTATGCAATAAATTAACCAAATATTCTTTATTATCAAGGCCAGGACATTGGACTTAAGAACTTACTTGTAACGTATTTTCCGACTCTGCAGGTTACGGTACATTTACCTAGCTCATTATCTTCAGGGGCAGTAGCTTTAAATAGTTGGTGAAGGTAAATCCAATTTTTGGCAAACTCCGTGAAATACTTTATATACCATGGAATCAACTCTCCATCCAGGAAGAAGCCCATATTTTGGAATAGGAGTAGGTCTGGGTTCTCCAATATCGCGGGACTGCTGCAATTTTTCCAGGATATCGATTGCGGCCAACTGCCTAGCTAATTGCTTCCTTGTACATTGTCCAACACCTTATGAAAGAAACCAATATTTCAAAAAATAGTCTCCTGAAATGCTTAAAATTTCGACTAAAACAGAAACTTACCCCGCAGTGATCCTAATAGTATGTCGACACGGTATACATGGTGTTTCTTGTCCGGGCTTTTTAGGACGTAGTGCTCAATATGCAGCTTGTGCTTAGATCGTTCCAACATTGTCTTAACGATATGCAGTGGAGTATATATGAACATGTTCTTATCAACGATCTCATCCCTGTGATTAATGTAGATGTTTTCCAGGTCCTCTACAGGAGCTCCATAAACTGAAGTAGCATTTGAAGCCGTTGAAACAAGGTCATCGATTTCTTCAGATATTAATAAAACTCCATCCTGCAATGTGACTTTTCGGTTCCTAAAGCCAAGTGGAACAACGTCAGTGGAAGGCATTTCTTCAGACTGTAATAAAATATCAAAAAAATGTTTGCGTCATTACACTATTTGAAATCGTAATTAATAGTTAATATTATTTAATTTACACAATTCATTTTATTGTTTATCATTATATTATGTATTTTTACCTCATGCTGCTCGCCCACTGGTGTTGCTGCACATGGCCCTTTGGCTCCGGCCGCACCAAGGACTGCTCCAGTGTCCTCGTCAGAATCCCTTTGGAAATCCATATCAATGTTTGCCTTTGGCTCTTCACTCCGTTCAAGTAAGGATAAATTCCGGATGCAGTTGCTAGAAAGCATGTTATTCTGAGGTGTTTATAAATTTCGCTTATGTACCCTGGTTCATGCAGCAAAAGTGTTGGGCAGAAGTTCACCGTCAACTGATTTCGATGGCAGTTCAGCAATGCCTTTTATACCGGTTCAGGGCCACTGATTACTTCGTATGATTTTGCTTCTACGTTAGGATGATTTATGATTGGGAAAACTTTACAGCGCATGAACAGTTTTCTATTATGCATAAACAAATTTGCATGTATTTATTTTCGACCAAAATACTCGTACTGTACAAACTAACATTTCATTTTCAACGTTTTACTTATGTTCAACATTAAACTTCATTTCAGATAAAGTAGAAAGTCCAGCACTGATAACATCTCCTGCTTTAACGCTACTAACTCCAGCAGGAGTACCAGTTAGAATAACATCGTGTGATTCAAGAGTAAAGTAATGAGAAATGTACGAAATCAAATAAGGAATTTTAAATATCATCTCATTTGTATTGGCACATTGTTTAAGTTTCCCGTTTACTTTACACCAGAGCTCAAGATCATGTGGGTCGGTAATCTTCACTTTTGAAATAAATGAACCCACAGGACAAGAAGTATCAAAGCCCTTGGCCATCTCCCAAGGTTCTCCCTTCTTCTTTGCAGTTTCCTGAAACGTTTTTTTCTTTTTTTATTTACCATTTTTCAGTGAACTTTCCTTAAATTTTAAGTTTTAAATTCATAAATTGCACTTGCGCACCTGAAAGTCTCTAGCAGTCATGTCCAAAGCAAGAACGTAACCAGCAACATAATCCATAGCTATATTCTCTGGGATATCAGTTCCTTTCGCTCCGATAACCACTCCCAGTTCAACTTCATGGTGAAGCGAAGAACAGCCCGTGGGTATCTACATATTAGTAAAATAATTTTCGTTAGAAATACCACCCGATTTCAGCCATAGATTTCTACGCATTACTGACGCTGACAATAAGTTTATTTAAATTCATTTTTCAAAATTCGAAATTTTTCATATTTTATATTTACCAAAATAGGACTCCCCTCATTAATGAATGACGTTACTGGCTTCATGAATAAGAGCGGCGACTCCGGCAAAGCATTTCCCAGCTCAGCAGCATGATCTCTGAAAACAATAAAAATATTCAAATTAAATTATCTTATTAATCTCCCCAAAAAACAGAAAAATTTTCTTTAACTGTTCTATCATAGTGTCTTTATTTTGTAGTAAACTAGTTAGGTACCTGTAGTTCCTGCCAACTCCAATAATTTTTCTTCCCAACCTCATAAACTTTGCATAGTGCCCTACAGGAGTCATGATATCCCTTTTTACCACAAATTTCCTCAACAACTGGCAAAACTAGCTGCTATTTTTAAAGTCCGACCCACAAAACTACAAATTCCATTTACTTATATCAGAGGCAACAAGCCAACAAAGTTATTTTACGTGATCAGCAAAATACCGACTACACTTGACAAATAACAAACTCATGTTCACGCAAACCATTTAATCCAGCATCCAGCTGATAGGCAAATAGCAAAGCAAGCACAGCATTTCTGAGAGGAGAGGACATGAGGACGAGCGAGCAAAGGAAAAAAACGTAAAAAAAAACAGCGACTATGCCATTTCACCTCACAAACTTGCCTAATGCAAGACAAGAGCTTGAGGAGAAAAGTCATTTCATTTCATTTTCTTCTGATTTTAGGTCATTCTGTGAAAGAAGTCGATAACTAGTATGGCACATTATTTCAAAATAGCTTTATGTACGTAATTGAAATTATGAAATAGTGATGGCGCAGCTATTCGAAGCCATAACAGCCAGTCTCAACTGGAGTTTGCATCATTTTATTTGCCATACTAAAAAAAATTACTGGAAAGGGAAGCCAACTCTAAAAAAAACTTGTTGATTTTTCTAGGCTGTAGGCTAGTAACAAGTTTCGCATTTTTTTAGGTAGCTCGTACCTGTAGCTTACATTAGTCATTGATCGCATTTTTCGCTATCTTTGTCTGATGCTGAAGAAGAAGAATGTATGAAAACAACGAAGAGCGGGTGCAAATGTGAATGTACAAATAAATTCACTTAAAACTTAATAGGGTGATATGGTATGATATCTTATAAGATATCGAAGGAATTTTACCAATGTATGTATCTTGCTTTTGCAAAATGTGAGTTCACAAAAGTCACGTTGTCAGGCCGGTGGTGTGGTTAGAGAAAGGGCTATATAGGATAAAACAAATAACCGCCACATTAGCTACCTACATGCTTCAGTTCTACTAACTCGAATTCATGGAAAGCACAAAAGGAGGGAGAGATCTCGATTGTGGGACTCAATGAAATCATTTTCTCTTATGATGTGACTGTATTAATGCTCCATTATATCACACTTGTCATGTACATTCAACACTTGTAGGGAATTTTAGCGAGGCAATGGAAGATTCGGCATGTTATTAATATTTTTTGTAACTGTTATTTTGCATGGCTTGGGCGGTGAGGACCACTATCTTGTCTTTTGTGTATAATATTGTAGGTATGCATCCTCATTTTATGAAGAAGCTTCATCGTTCTTCCTCACTCGGTCTTGCTCGTAATTTTTTAAGTAATTACTAGAAGCATCACATAGTTGAAATGGCTACTTAAGAATTCTGCAAAGTTTATGCCCTTTTTTGGAATTAATGCTGCTGGTGACACTTTACACATTATGCTTCTTTTGATGATATCATATGCCTGCCAGCACCGCTATAATAATCAGACGTAACTTTATCATTGATCGTGTACGTTATTGCCTTTCCTTTTCTTCGTTTTTATAGCTTTTATATGTCTGTAGAGGATGTACATCGTAAAAATTAATGTATACACGAAATATTTGTCCCATACATTGGCAGCTAAACCTGCCTTTCTGACTACAAAACCATTGCAAGTTTTACATATATGTATTAGATGCAATATGCAATTGATTTTAGGTTGAGGTTCCACAACCGGCAAGAAATGCACAGAAAATGGAAGCTTTTTACAGGAAATTTCATGGTTTTTAAGATTTAACTAATACCTGCGTAACTAGTCTAATGTTAGTAGTAAATGAATATTGTGTTCTTAAACTCCCCTTCCGATAAACTGAAAATGATTTTCAAAGGCATATCTTATTTAGACAATTATTGAGTTGTTAATCATGTAATTGAAGCAAATAGTAACGACTTTGCTAATACTCTAGACAATGCTGATAAAATGCGAACTAGTTTAGGTAGCCTTTTTCGTGGAAACATTTTTTCCTAAAGTTGCATAAATATTCAGGCAGGAGGAGAAAGACATGAAAGCTCCAGGTTCAGATGAAAATCATCCTAATACATACTGAAATTAAAGGAGGTAGGTGGTTGTTAAAAGTACAGGCAGCTCTTATACGGTACGGTAATTTTGCCACAAAATTGTATGCGGTGGAGACTATATGGAGAGACTAGTTGAAGCACTCCAGTCAAATCCGAGGTCAATGATTTATGGAAAGCAAAGGCAGATCAAGATATAAGCAGGGATCCTAGCTTCATGTTAATGTTTCAGCTCTAGTTGTGATAAAATGCTAATTATTTATTTGGATGGAATGTAATCAATTTTCTAAGTTCAGAGCTGTCTTAAAATTTAAAACATTATGAAAATCCTATAAGGACAATAGTATCAGTATCTAAGTAATTGCTGGAGATTACAGTAGGTGATTCGGTTAAAGAGAAAAGCAGCATCTACATGCTCACAGCATAGGTACTACATATGTATATATTTTTAAATGGGTAAAATTGTATTAGAATTGGAAACGCAGTTTCTCAAATCTAGTGTCTATGTCATATAAAATCCGTAAGACGGATGATATAAAATCTTTATCCAGCGCCTTTATTTGCCGTAATGAAGTAAACCCTTTTCCCTTTGTCTGCCATCATTGTGGGAACAAAAATGTTGAGCACACGTCCTAGATTTAGTCCAGGAGTAGGGATGGGGCAGTCGCAGTGTCAAAGTCCAGACAAAGAACTCTTCCAAGACAAAGAAGAATCAAAGCTTGTCGAGTCTCTCCGGCTTCTGTCTCTTGGAATGGGGAGCGAGGTTTTATAACGGATGAAGTGCAAATAAGAGAGGGGAGGAGGGAAAAAAACGAGGAATAAAACCCCCTTGTAAAAGCATCCATGCATTCATTATGTCTTCTGCATGACTCCTGCCACTCACATTTTTTTAGCAGTATTGCAAATTGTAAATTTGTTGGCTGATTACAAGTATCATACCTTCGCAGTTTGCACTAACAGCTACTGCAGTTGAGATAATTTTGTCAAGTGAGTTTCAAGCTACTACTATAACTCACAATAAATTATTGTGAAACATAAACAATATACGAACCAAAGACACAGGGAAAGTTGTGTTCAATTATCTATGCCACATTATTATACAGTTGGAACAACAAATGTAGGTAGAAACTTTTGAAGGAAGGGGGCGCAAAAAAATTGAGTAGCATTTTCTAGGGGACGTAAATTATATTATTGCAGTCTATATTCTAAGCTATTCTCCTCTCGTCCAATTGGCGAAATTTTTAATTCGAGCTCAAACAACCAATACGATTTTGTATTTTTGTTGGAGTGCAGAGAGAGGTTTCTTTTAATTTGAGCTGTGCGTGCTAATTTGAACGAGACAGCATTAAATTGTACACGTAAGCTTTCGCGTTGTCATAAGTTTATGAGCAAGGGGAGTCGCATTTGAGGCTGCTTCATCCGTCGTCATTTCCTATTGAGTGAGTGTTCAAGTAAGACATTTTCGATATATGGTAAAATAAAATAAAATATTGCAGAGTAAATTTTTAAATATTTGTGTTATCAGTAACTGTCCAGTCAAAGTTATTTGCCTCAGCCTAAATATCTTAATAGATAAACTTTCACTCTGTTGTACGAGAATTCAACGAATTCTTTCTCTCTCAAGTTCTTTCATTTTCTACATTGTTCCTTGTTCCATCTTTCCAGGCTAGAGATGGAAGCAGAGGGTGGAGTGGGAGAAGGGATGGAAGTAGAGCAAGTAAATGCTGCTGAAGCGAATGCGGGGGCTGAAGCGGAATACCTAGAAGATTTTGAGTTTGAAAACATATTCGACCTAGACTTTATGGCTTTTGAACCAATGGATTTTGAAAACGAAATTGAAGTTGGCGATTTGGTCGCATTTGATCCGACATTTGATATTGAAATGCACATTGCCATGCTAGATGACGATTGGGTGGAAGATATGAACTCAGACACACCGCCGTCATCGCCACCACCACCACCGCCGCTGCCACCACCACCACGACGTCATCCTCTTGTAGTTCATGAGGTATGTAATTAAATTCCTTTATCGATAATTTTCCCGAGACTACCTATAAATGAATGAATTAAAAATTAGAAAGACATATATACTCCTCTGATGAGGTGATCTATTTGCCCCCAAAAAGCGAAGGACTAACTTTAAAGCTACTCAACTGTACATTTGCATTATAAATGAAAATAGATAGTAGCTGCAAATTTTCATCAATGAGTTATGCTTAGATATGCATTATGCACTACTTTCCCGTGGGAGAGAAACACTGCTCAGGTGTACGAGCAAAAGTCTTGTGCGCAATTTTTATTCATATATATTCGACATTTCCCTGAAATGCATCTCAAGAATCTACATGACAAGGCTGCATCTCATTATAACGTTGTGCTAAAAATCTAGCCTCCGATACTTCCTTCATCCTTTGGAGCTGGAAAAAACTTGCCGCGTGTATGCACTCTGCACTCTTTGTAAAAATTGAAAAATCTAAATTAGTCCAATTGAAAGAGAATACATTAATGAATATGTCTTGAAATGTTTAATGTTTCCACATTCTGGAATCATTCGCTTCGCTACTCTAAATTTCGGGAAAACGTAGGATAACTGAGCTGTTTCCATATAGTGGTGGTATTGACATCTAATAATGCTTAACCATTGATTTTTATAGGTTATGGAAAAGGTTTCCAAAAACGTGATGGACTATGAAACATGCGGAGAGAGCAGTTTGGATTGCGAGGTATGCACTTATATAGCCTATCGAATGTAGCAAATGAAATGAAAGGCGCAAGCAAATTTTAATCTAGCAGCAGAATCTTAAAAAAATACTTTCAGGTTTTGAAGCATACTTTAATTATTAAGCACTTTTCGATTCATCTAAACCTTTATCAATTCGAAATCAGTTCCCCCATCTCTATCTTCTCACACTAATAATTATATATACCCTAGCATTTCCTTACACTGCAATTTTGTTGAAAGCATTTCTTATTATACATGAGCTCATGGAGAATTCCAAAGTTAAATATGAGATTAAATTGCTGAAATATTTGCCCTGTTAAAATATAAAAGCTATTCCCAATTCTACTACGCCATCAGCCTACAAACGTAAGTACTAACAATGTCTACTGTTTTATACATGCATACCTATATAATATTTTCCTAGGATGAGGAAGACGCTCCTCCATATCCTCTCATAACTTACTACGTGCAGCTGAAACCGTTGGTCGAGGCTTTTACGAAGGACCCGGAATTGTACATTTCCGAGATTGCAGATCCGGAAAAGTCCGATAGGCGAATTACAAATGTGTGCGTCGACTCAATAACCGCACGTGAACGGGAATTCTTAAACAGCGAGGAGACAGCTAGTTTCTTCAGGAAGTTTGGGGGCGACATCAAATGCTTCCGATTGAATGCAAAGTTTCGGTCAAAGCTTGATGCTACATTTTTCCAAAATGTTTTCTTTAACTGGTGCAGAAACCTGGAAGAGGTTGAATTGGTAGGCGTGGCAAGCGACTTCTTTGTAGGATCGAGGAGCGGGCTGAAGCTGTGGCGGGCTAAACAACTGCCTATAAAGAAGTTGAAGCTGATTATGGAGGACGACGGGGAGATAACAGAACCGGGTGATTGGAATTCAATTCAAGATGGCGGACTTCTTCTATATATTGGGTACAACTGTCCCAAATTGCAGGAGCTTGAGGTCCAGTTTGCGGTACAGAATTTGTATAAATCATGCATTTACAACCTTGCGTACAGCCTCTCCCCCAAAACACCCATCAAAAAACTAGTCCTAGGTGGACTGCAAAAGCAGCGAAACCCTAACCACCTCCATAATATTATGCGCCATTTATCCGAAACTTTGGAGGATTTGGAAATTACTCATATTGATCCATCCCCTGATTCCATAGTTTATATTGGGCTATCCATGATTAAGAACCTAAAGCGGCTAGTGGTGGGTCAATACTGCAGGATGCACCTTGCGAATTTATACTACAAACATTCCCTGAGGGAGCTGGTGTTGAGATGCGATTGTTCTGATCAACACATGTGTAATTACAAAATTTTTAAATATTGGGAATACACTGTGTCTGATGTGGCGATATTTTTAAAGAAACTTGTTCTGGAGTCTCCTACGATGGGTGGTATGATCGCGACGGATAGATTGGTTCATTTCAGGCCAAATCAAATGATATTTGGTTTCAGAAATTATAACTCCTTAAAAAGCTTGACTGTCGACAGTTCCATTACTGACCTGTCAAATTGCTTCAGAGCTTACTCTGCACTGAAGCAACTGGAAGAGTTTTCCGTGAGAATTTATCGATTTCCGGAATTTCATGAAGATTATACTGGTAACAGAACAACGCTTCCTTTGGAATGTATTAAAAATTGGGGCGCGTTGAAACGATTGAAATTTCTGAACACAAATACAAGTGGAGTATGGATGATACTGCAATGTGGGGCTTTGGAGGACTTCTTCGAAAGAAAACACCTTAATCTGGAGACAATTGAGTTTGTGCAATTTCTGGTATGTATAAATGGCACTATTGTTTATTGTTTTACAATGTGCGTATTCAAATCAGAAAAGTTCATCAAAAAGTTAAGATAGAATCTTTTGCCTGTTTTTATTACGTCACTGTTGGTTGGAGATAAAATCTCTGAATTAAGTTACTCTTCAATTTTTAGTTGTATAATGATCTGGTTATTAATTCTATTATCTGTAGATCTGGAATACACAAGCGGAAAGGATTGCCAACATTCTCCCAGCCATTGTAGCTACAAGTTTATTCAAGGATTGCGTGATCATGAGACAGGTTGCTGACACCATATTTCCAGATCTTTTGGTGGAAAATGCAACGGACGATCAAGTTTTTAAGTTTGCGGAAACTTCTCTAACCTCTTCCAACGTTGAAGAGTGCATTACAGAAACATTTCATGATCACTGGGCTGGGTCTTCTACCATCAATGGCGAACCGATCGAAACGTAGGTTACGAAAGACAAATATTTAGCTTTTGTATGAGCATTTCTAATTCTTGGGTATCCGTTTTTTTGTACAGTTATTTCTTCGACAACTATGAAGACTAAACTTTGTAGCGGTAGAACAAAGTTGTCTTACATTTGATGAAGATCTGCACTTTCCAAGGATAAATCATATATGACAGTTCGAATTCAAATTTTCAGTAACTAAAATTACGTAGTTTTAGTTTTTAATCTCTGTAGTACAGTAGTGTATTTCCATAGTATTCATTCATTTATTCATTCAACTTTCAGAAATAAGTACATATCTAGCTAGAAAATAAGAATGGCTTGAAAAGACCAAGTCTCATTTCGAAAACCAGCTCCAAGCAATTTAATAGTAATAGTTTTTTAGGAGCTCATTCGAGCCATAGCCCATCCGTACTCATCAACTTTCACATTCAAAACTATTCAACTAAATATCATTCAACTAAAGCAAATTAAATACATGATAACTATTTCTATGAAATATGTTAGTGAGTAGTCCTGCAACTGGAAAATTTTTCAACTAAAGTTGGTATGGGTTTAGGCCCAGGCTTAATGTTGAAATTAAAATCTTAATCAGACGACATAAAAAATCTTTTTAAGTCTCATTTTAGGACTTTGTCTTTAATCCCTTATCTGTCTCCATAAAAATCTTATCCACTAAATTCCCAGTCCCTCAACCACCCATAAAAAGATCCTCATGAAGACATGTCTCATGTCAATAGAGCAACAGATTTGTTGCGCATGTAGTTTACTAAAGTAGCGTTTTTGTAGTTATGATTGTCTTTTAGTAAGAGTATTTTCTAGCTACGATCTTTTTCTGAAACATTTTATAATAGGTATATACTTACATTGCACACTATAGATACGAAAATAGGCATTGAGAGGCTTAATCTTAAACGATATATGCACAGTTTTTTCTTGATCTTGATATGATATATGTGATAGATAGATGCACTTTGATTGCATTCCATATTTCAGCAAATTATCTGTATTTGTTAATGGAAATGAAGTTCATAATTACAGCAGTAACTTAATAAGGCAACGATTTTAGAAATAGTTTTACTCCAAAATCCTTTATTGGAGTTCCAAAGTTTATTGTGTGACGTTTGTCCATGTTGCGATAAAAGGTGCTAGGGCAACGGAGGTACTTACGAAAATGTTAATTCTACTTCTGCATCAAAATTGTTAATGTAAATAAGCTTTAGTGTACGGTGGGAATGTTCATGATTGTTTCATGATTGTTCAGAGGTAACCATTTGTGAGTATTTGTAATATATTGCATTGGTGAACAGAGGATAAAGCCTAAGTGCAAGGTGAGTAAGATTCTGTTTTACCAAGTTTGAGGATATCATCGGTTAGTTTCACTTTCGAATATGTGAAATAAAAAAAGTATAGTAAATGAAAATCAAATGAAAACTATCAAATGAAAACTAAAGTTCAAAAACGGGTTGAGAAAAAAGGATATGTCTTCTAAAAATCGAAGAACATCAAATTAAGCTGATATTCGAACTTCAAATTTTCTAATATATAAGTGTCGTATATTCGAATCTTGATTGCTTCAAACGTCAAATGCAAACGAAAGTCAAATGCTTGAAGTCAAACGTTGTCCAAGGCCGAAGACTTAAGTTCGAATCCCTCCGAACTTGGAGTTCTTAGCTTCGAAACCATTCGAATGACATAATTATTCGACTTCTTTTAAGATTAAAACTGGCCATTCTGGACGGTTACTTAAAATGACGATGGGTAAAATGTAGATCAATTTTTAATGAAGGGAGTTTAACAGTAAAGAATCCAGAACCCATTTAGAAATTGTAGAATGCTCGAAGTGGCATTCGGAAATGCTCGAAGTTGAGAACTCCAAGTTCCGGGGGATTTGAACTTCAAAGTCAAGCATTTAACATCTGATAGCGTGCGATTTCCAGCATTTGACTTTTGAAACATTTGACGTTCAAATATATTACTTTCGAATAAATGACATGAAGTATAGTAAATTAAAATCAAATGAAAGATGTGAGTTCGAAAAAGAGTCAAGATAAGGATGTTGTGTCAAGTTAGCCTAAAACCAAAGAACAGTATAGTATTAGGCTGATATTCGACCTTCAAATTTTCGAATATTTGAATGTTGTATATTCAAATGCCGATTGTTTGGAAAGTAAATGTTCGAGGTCAAACGTTGTCAAAGGTCGAATACTCAAGTTCGAATCCCTCCGAACTTGGAGTTCTTAGCTTCGAAACCATTCGAATGACATTCGACTTCTATTAAGGTTGAAACTCTGGCCAATACATTAGCTATAGTGTCCATGGATAAAATGTAGATCAATTTTAAGAGCAAGGAGTTTAGCAGTAAAGAGTCCAGAACCCATTTAGAAATTGTGGAATGCTCGAAGAGGCATTCGGAAATGCTCGAAGTTGAGAACTCCAAGTTCCGGGGGATTTGAACTTCAAAGTCAAACATTGTGGACATCATGTGCGATTTCTAGCATTTGACCTTTAAAACATTCGACATTCAAATATATGCGACAACCAAATATTCGGACATTCGTCGATCGGAAAAATTGCCACAGCCACAAAAGAAAAAAAAACTTTGGGAATCTATGAATTCGTAGTATTTATTAGAAAAAACTTTGAGAATCTGCACTCGTAGTATTTAGAAAAAATTTTGAGAATCTGCACTCGTAGTATTTAGAAAAAACTTTGAGAATTTGAACTCGTAGTATTTATTAGAAAAAGCTTTGGAAATCTGAATTCGTAGTATTTATTAGAAAAAAAACTTTGACAATCTGAACTCGTAGTATTTATTAGAAAAAAAGCTTTGAGAATCTAAATTCGTAGTATTTATTAGATATAGTAACAAATAGGATATGTCTATTTCAAATTGTCAACTTTCTGATTCAAAAATTACATACTTGCTATGTTAGTTTGTTAATCTTTATTGAATTGTTCCGAGTATCAATTGACATTTGCAATTGATCTCTTAACTCAAGAATATCTGCACCTCACAATAGCTTAAGCAAGTAAATGTTGAAACTTGCTATGCTAATTCAATTTTATGCACTGGTTCATTACTAATTCCGATTTATGAAATAAAATCTTTGCAAATGTAAACCGTGGTCTTTTGATATTAATGAATGAGCATACCTAACTACCCATGTAAGCATCTAGAAGTATTAAGCTACCAGTTTGCTTGTTATTAGTAACTATTAAATCTAATATAAAAAGAAATGGTGAGAATCTTCGTCACCATTCAGGCTAGCTCACCAGCTTTGAATGAACTCAGCACTACTGTCAACTCCTACTTTAACACTTTTACTTTAAAAAGTTGGTTTTCAAGTGCTCTAGGTTTACCTTATGCAGCACCGATTCACTTCATGAAACTGTCCTATTTCTACTTCACTTCATAACTTGTTGCAAATACCACATAAAAAATCAAAATATTCATTACATTTATAACTGTATTATAAAGCGCAACCGGTCCAGCGCTGTAGGTACAAGGAGAAAATTTGGCATCACATATTATGTTAGTGTGAATATGTCCGAATTACTAATTGACATCTATTATTAATTTTGAAATACCAATGTACAACGGAATGGCATCGTTTGGTTGCAACTGGCATCCAGCCTAACCTAATCCAAGATAAAACATAACTCACCATGTCAAAAATCTGAGGTACGCTGGTACGCACCAATGGTTTATCAATGGAAATCCACTNATCTGAGGTACGCTGGTACGCACCAATGGTTTATCAATGGAAATCCACTTACCTTTCTGGAATTTTAACTTTTTAACCTAAACGTTATTTATCACTCTGTTTATTTTCATCATTTTCAGAGATTACTATTTACAATTATGCTGAAATTTTATTTAGGACTATCCAAAGTTTTATGAATTTTTAATAAATAATTAATTCAAGGGTCGCTATAACTAATACAAATACAATAATAATAATACAATATACTAGCACATATTTCGGGCTAAAATATTACTTTGAAAATATTTTAGCACAGAAAAACGGAAATTATTACTAGGTACAAACCGTAAATTACACCAAAAATTTCTTATGTTGATTTAAACACACTCATTTGGAAAAATACTGCATCTCACCCTAGCTCAGTGTCAGATAGTGAAAGGGGAAATCAAAGTTCAAAGAGTTCACCCATTCAAAAATTACGCAACGTAAAATGATTATATAGCATGGCAAGTACAGTGATAAAAACAAGAAAATTAAACAGGAGGCACGTAATGTTGTCGTTACAGATACAGCGAGCTTGATTGAGCACTATTGAACGAGAAGTGAATCCTTAGATGTAGCTAGGCCAGTTCATGTTGACTAAAAGTGAATGCTGAGTTGTTATCAAAATACGCAATTTCTGCCAGTGCGATGACCGTAGAATACCTACATGGCCTTCAAGAATGATGTTACTGTTACTCTGCTTACTATTACTATATTTTAGTTGTTTACATAATTCAAAAATAAGTCATCCTCCCCTACTCACCCCGGTACAAAAAAACAATATTTATATTCATCCCTACTTCATTTCATTGTTAAAAACTCCAATGCTAGCCATTTGTGCAATTTTGTACCTAAAAACTTTTTGTGACAGTTTTCGCCAATCGCAGAGTGACCAACATTCCGTGCTGAGTTAATTGCAAAAATTGGTCAGCAAAGTAGGCTGTGCAGAGAGGCAATGAGTTTCTGCCGTTGTACTTGCAAAAACGTTAGATGAGTTGTTACATGCTCTGAATAGTCAACTTCTTTGAAAAAGGGTGGATTTGAGCAAAAAAGCGAATTGAATTTAAGGGATACAGCAAAGTAAATGCGTGCAAAATCTCATCCCGCTGTTGTTACTCACTACTACGTGAGACAAAAGATGAACCCATATAGAGAGTCTCCGCTATATCTTAAAAAACTTGCAAATGTACTGTGATATTAACAATGACAGGATCGCACGAGTTTTTTCACCCTCCCTCACATTTTGGTTGTTTTTTACAGAATACATAAGCAGAAAATACTAATGTCATGAAAAAATCTTCATCTTTAAGAAAAATGGGGTTGCTTGGTAATCGGGTAGGAATCGCTATCTCTCAGTCGTAACAAAGAATCTTTGTAATTGCTGAGGCAAGCATTACTTGGGTTTCAGTTTTCATACAGCTTCCTCCTCGGGCTTGTCCTTCGACTGTGTGGAGTTGAGGTTTGCTAATATAGGTGTGAAAAAAGCTAGTGCACTTTTGTTCATTTTAGTGATAAGCTTCAAAAAAGCAAGTGGACTTTTTTTTAAAAAAAATTATATAATCAGAAAGTATTTAATGTATAAAAATTCCTACTAAAGCTACTAAAATGGTGAATCTAGTTGAATACTTCGGTCGGGAAAATTTCGACCAAATGTTCTATGCATTTATTCTGTTTATTGTTCTGACTGCGGCATACTTTGACCTAAGAGACAAAAATTATCCTCCTGGTCCATTTGGCATGCCGATATTCGGATACCTTCCGATGTTAAATGCCAAGACGCCATATAAAACGCTAAAGGATTTGGCATCCCATTATGGAAAAGTTTTTTGTATTCAGTTGGGATCGGTGTATACAGTTGTAATTTCTGATGTCAAATTAATTCGTGAAGCCTTCAACATGGACATTTTCCATCAAAAGACGCCCCTAATTCTTGCAAATGAGGTTACAAAAGGAAAAGGTTACAACTCCAGAGTATTCACATTCTGGGTAAAATTTCAATAATTCGATACTAAATTTGTACGAAATTATTTATGTTACAGGGATTTTAATGGCAGACAGTGACCGCTGGAAGCAGCATCGTTATTTTCTCCAATCTACTATGAGAGCTCTTGGAACCATGAAATCTGGCAACTCGCCACTCATCATTTTGGAAGATAAAATCCGGCAATCGCTATCAGAGTTTATCCAAGTTGGTGCTTAAGTTTTTGTTAGTAAAAAAAGTTAGTATCTTTGTGCTTCACCCTTTTTTAAAAAATTACATTTTATTCACGCCCAGGAAATACAGCAGACAGCTGGGAGTCCAGGCGACATCAGACCTGCACTGCGACACAGCGTAGGTTCGCTAATGTTTGACGTTGTGACGGGAATGCGACCCAACAAGGAAGACCCTCAGTGGAACCGAATGCAAAATATATTCACTAATCAATTACAAATGATGTCCATTACGAAGAGTGCAAACTTTGTCCCACTTCTGAAGTAAGTACAATGAACTCATTTACAGTTTACTTGTCAAATTTTACTTAAATGTCCCTCATTTAAATTGAGTGAACTACCGTTTTTTTTAAAAAAAAACTTTGACAGCAACCACGATTTTTAGCAATTTTTCATAAAGGTATAAAAGACGCTCTTGGTGTACCTCTTTCATTTTTGCTTCCGATTTTTGTGGGATGTGCATAATTTAGACAAGCATATATCTTCACTCATATACTCCTCTGCAGTTTAATATATAGTTTAGGCGATTTACTTAATAGTCTGTGACGATATTAGCGCACTCAACTGTTTTATCGTGGGCTTAAGATCGCTGCACCAGAAAACTGCGTAGCCAAGCATGTAACATGTGCGGAGATGAAATCAGTGGACCACTTTTATCATTATATTTTTTGCAGTGTGTGCTCAGTGAGCACTATACAGCTCACGAAACTAATAGATTCGAGATGAGAACAGTGGTTTTTTTTCCTGATATGAACAGCTACAACTTGC
>JAHZND010002520.1:0-22677 GCA_027744115.1 Acrocyrtus sp. NNG-2020
GCATTCAAACCATTAAATTTATAATTGCTGAGCTAATTAATTCTGATTGTTTGTAAAGTATTGCCAACTTTCCATTATCGCAAAAATATTGAGGTTGAAAATAGCGCGTTGCCGTATCGCAAATTTCTAATCAATGATAGGAAAGGGATGCATTCTTTTTTACGAGAAAATGCACAGCAGTAACATCACAGCCATAGCACAATCTCATCTTCCTTGTCCCAGAAGATTTTTTTTTGCCAAAATGCTGTGTCTGTCTGTGCAAATCCAATGTGTAATGCAGACTGGCTGTGAGCGAGTTCGCTATTGCTATGTAATACTTAGTTTGTTTTAGAAAGTGCTATGGCGCTATTTACTATTTACCTTTTTGAATTTTTTTTATTTTGTTTTAATTTTTGATTCAGTGAAATATGAAATAAACTCAATTTCCCTTACCTGGAAATGTTTGGTTGCCCCTGGAGAGAAGAAAGGAAGGCTCCGAGAAATCCAATTCTCCAAAATTACCCCTTACATTAACCCCTTTCGTTATCAGAACATCTGAGATGAACTCATTTTTTCCTGAAAATATTTGTGGTGAAGGAGGATCCCTTGCTGCGTAGTTTCCCAATGGCAGTCCATTCATGGTGGAGACATCAAGGTCTGTACAAATAATAGTAAATTTAATGATAATGATTAATTTTATAATGATGCGCGCTGTTACATATACAATAAGTTAACTTTACCTTTTGTTTGAATCGTTGTGGTAACTAATTTCTTAAGTGTCTGTGGCTTATACAGGAAAATTACATTGTCCAGGTAGTCCGCGACCCTTATCGATGACAGTGTATCCACATTGAGATTCCCCACGTCGAGATGAGCGTTGTCATAATGGACATTTTTGAAAATCACTTTTCCTTATTGGGGTAAGAAAAGCGTAATAAAGTTTATTATTTAAAACTATTCTTCTATCAAATAGTAAATAACAATTTCATTTAACTAGATAATTGTTGGAACTGCAATCTACCCGTAATAACAGTTTCATTTTTATTAGCCCAAACTACATCATTCATCGCCGAGTGAAGAACCCCATCCTCGTGAACCAAGTCTTTAAATTTTTTCTGATTGTCAGCCAGCACCTTCAGCTCCCGTTGCCCCAAGCTTTTACTTCGTCCCATTATTAGTGCCTTAAATCAATCAGTTACATTTAGAAAGCTTCTATGTACATCATTTTTCCTAAATCCCAAAATTCCCAAAAAATTAATCAATTTATCATTTTTTAGAAAGACGTCACTCACTTCTGAAGCCAAGTCATCAATTTGTACATCATTTACGAATTTAATATTGCCGTGGACAACCACTTTGTCATCTGTAACTTTTGGGGAAGAGTCAATATCATTTTCTAATTCCAATAAATTTCTGCCAGTGACGTGAGCATGGGCTTGATCGCACCAACGTTCCACAGAAGTTATCAGCTGCCGATGGTCATTCCTGGTTTCGAAGTCTACTCGAAATAGTCCGTTTTTCACTGATGGAGAAGTACTAGCCACAACTAGAAATTAGAGAAAAGGCAAATTTTGAAATTATAGTCCGTCAGAAACTGAAATACTCTCTCTTGTATGAAGACACCTACCAATATAAGACTTGTCATCTGTATTAAATTCCCTCATGGATATTGGAAATGGTGAGGAAGGTGAACCCTGAAGCGTTTCGTGTTTCATTGAATACGTTTCCACAAAAGTCCATCCATTATATTGGAACAACCGGATTCCATGAAGATCAGCAAGCGCAAGAAACGACTTTTTCCCATGCTATGAAATCAACAACCATGCTAATTTATAAATTATCTTTTTAGCTAATAATTATTTTAAAAAGTTCTTCACCTTGACTGGGAGAAATTGCATAGCCCCACATGCAAAAATGCTTTTAAATGGCATAAATCGAAGTTCTCCAAATTTCATTATTACTGACTCTACACAATAGTCAAGTCTGCCCGCTTCATCTAGGTTCATTTAATTAATAATTCTATTCATTTTTACTTTGCTTATAATTTATTTTAAAATGTTTCTTGCCTTGTTTACCTTTCTTGCAGTTGTTGGCAACCGCAATAAAGTGCTCTTTTCGCCTACCATCACTACTCTCAAAAGTGAAGTGCCTGATGTCTTTTGCCCCATATGTCTGAATTTTTTGGAAGGATACGAACCTACTTTCTTTATGCTGGTACTTAAATATTTCCGAGCGAATGCTAGTCGTCCCTGTACGCATATTACAAATTACAGTGAACAACGATAATTAAAATGATTTAATGCGTTAATTGTTTATAAAACGCAGAAAATTAACCCGTATCATCTTGATAATTTGCCACTGCTAGGTAGTCGTGGGACAGCATTGAAAAGTGATGAATGGACTGAGGATTCGTTGCTGGTAACTCGGAAACGTAGTCAAAGTACCCTCCTTGCCATCGGTAGCATGGCACCATCACGCTGAAGGACGTTCTCGTCCCCGTCAGATTTCTGGAAGGTGCAAGCGCCAAAAATACGTCATTTGCTTCCTCTCCCATGCCTGTCCTGTATAAAATCAGATAGGGAAAATCAGGAAAAAAGTGTAAAGTTTTATTTAAATTTTCATTTTTCAATTTCAATTAAGTTAGTCTCTCCATCTTACCAAAATGCACTGCTTTGAGCAAACGGTAAATGAATAATCTGAGTATTGTCAAATGAGCCATTTGCTAAATTAATCTTGTACAAAGTGGATCCCGTATTAATTTTGTTTGTTATCCCCTGAGGATCATGTTTCACTGTTGTGAAGGCAAACAGATCCCCCTTAATTCTTAGCATGTCCACAGAAACCGCGTTAGGAGCCACTGTGTGGAATAATTGGCGCTGTCTTAATTTCTATAATGAAAAGTTGCAGTTGGTAATATCCGCAATCAGTAGATAAAAACTAATTTTCTGTAATTATATAAGGTATTGTAATCAATGTACATTCTCGTTCCACTCGTTTAGGATCAGTTGCCTTTCACTTTCAACGTTTTCAATTGAAAGAAGATATGTCCTGTCTTTAACCGTCTGACAGTTTATATCGATAGCGTTAGTGGAATCGTAATATTGAGGTGTTTCCCTTTCCACATCTCTCACAACGAATGTACCTTAAACAAAAGTAACATTTTATGGCATGTTTTAACGTTGTGACCTTACGCTAATTGGAAAATAATATTCTTACCACTGTCACGATTTAGGGATCTCCTTCTGGTCCTTGGTACGGGCTTTATGGTATCCGCAAGAATTACATCTCTCTTCAGTCTCCTTGGAGTAGGCTCACTTAAATTTCTAAAGTCATTCAGGGGAATCCATTCCTCGTCGTCATAGGACAATAAGTGGATATCCAATGCTATCCGCTTATATCGTTTCCGAAATGTTTCCAGAGTATTTCCCATTTTGGTTATATTTTCATTCGAAACTGGGGCATTGTGGACCGGTCTTTCTAGAGCAGACTTTTTCTCTCCTGCAAACCGACTCAGAATTACTGGGAAATCCTCCAGTGAGCTGTTTTTTCCTCCATTACTAGTTGTACTTAATCCACTAAAATTCACAGAGTCACTGTCTAAATTTAAAGAAGTACTTCTAGTACTTGTCACAGGCAAAAAGGCAGTAATTAAAGCAAAAATCAGCGTGACGGAGAAAATGCTGACTAGTTCACTGCTTATTTTAAATTTCGTATTTTTTCTAATTAAACTCCTAGTCCTTGAGAGAAAACAATGCATTTCAGCACTAGCAGTGACTATTGTTCAAATGTTAGATTTGTGCTGTCGAGCTCATACTTTCCGAGTGTTGATTCTCATTGCAATAGTGAACAGTTACAGTACACAAGATCTTTCAAAAGTTGTTACTGCAAATATTTAACACATCTGCAAATTCCTAAATTAGCTAAAGCACTATTCGCAAATTTCTATCAGCTAAAGCTCCCGAAGTTTCATAAACAACCAAAAAGGATCAATAGAGAAATGGGATGAAATTTCTAAAACTCAGACACAAATAGGTATCAAGCGCATCCTCAGTGCTATGCTCACTCAGTTCATGGTGCCCAACCGCCCAGTATAATTTTTATCGTATCATGTACCAGTAACCGAGAAAGACAAATTACTGTACTTGTGCTTGTAGAATATGTGCCATGTAAAATTTGTTTAATTAAATTTAAATTCTTTCAAGGTACACTTAAGCCATGCCATATAATTTTCTGTATGCTTCGAAATTGATTACAAGTACAATTATGTTCATTGAACTTCAGCATTTCCACGCGACACATCGACTCCCGTCGCATTTTATCAAATTTACATTTTTTTCATAGTATTGAAATTCTAAGAAAATCATCAAAATCCGTTTTGATAAAAACAATTACTCCTGTGCAAGTTCCCTTCTCGATAGTGTTTATCACCGTAATGAAATCGGAGCCACATAGGTAGGTATCATTATCCATTCACAGCCAATGCCAGCAGCATTTATATCTCACCATCACCAAATCACTGACATCTTCGAGACTGAGCTCATTCATTTACCTTCATCTTACTCCCAGATTAATTTTTCTGCTACAGCTTGCAGCTGCACCCTAAACCTGAAACCTAAACACTTTGTCTGTTTTTGTCTTAAGCTGTATTTTGTTTAATTAGGTTGTTGGCTCTTTTTTACTAACTTATTCTGCTCTCTATGCGAATGGAATTAGTGCAGCAGCCATAATATAAACCTAGCCATTCATATATTTTTCTCATCTATGATAAGCCTATACATAATTTTTTGGACGGTCTTGATGAATGGTAAACGGTGATGGTATGGTGCCACTAACGCACTATCTTGAGAGTGTAGCAATAATTTCAGACATTCAGACAGTAATAAGCTCATATAATAAGCAATCACTAGCATAGCCTTAATTGTAGAGTCAGCTACGTTTTACTATGTGTGCGTGTTTTAGATATAATCACGGTACGGTTTAGTATAGGCATGTTTAGTATTTAGCTATATTTAGCGTTTTTTTATACTTTTCAGTTTGAGCTTTGATGTTTGAGCAATAAAAGAGTATTGCGTTGGTTTAAGTAGAGGGTCATTAAAAAATAAGACTTGTTATTTACACGACTTAAAACTTTATTATCCTTCTTTGAAATGTTGGAGACATGTGGGATACACGTACGTTCGACATCCTGTAAATAAAAAAATTAATATTTTGGGCTATAGTGAAGCTTAGAATGTAGAAGGGTATATAGTTTTTTAAGAAATAGTTTGGATGTAAGTAACAGATGCATCTGATATATGTGTTCAACTGTTACTTCTGTTAACTGCTGACAAGAGACTAATCGAATAGAATCTTTTTGGTGGGATTGAGGTGAAGACGTTGAAAGTGGAGACCAAGTGCTGGTATTTGGTCTAAGTCCATTGTTTCAATACCTGAACACTTTTGGAAAAGGAAAAGGGATTAGAAATCATGGTAAGAAGAATTAAGATGCGGATTTTGCAATTTCTTTAGTATTGGAATTGATAGGTGTAAATTAAATTTATTACATACGTGGATTTGTGATTAACCGCAGAATTTTTTCGGTTTCGGGGGAGGACCAGAAGTAGAGATTATTTTTGACGGACAGGACACTCGGAAAACTGCCGAAATTAAAACTGAGGATGGACGGAAGGAACGTCAGCTTCTTTATTATGATGGGGAAACAGTATCAGGGAAGGTAATTAAAATGGCATTTGTAATACCTATTAATTAATGCCTTTAATGATCATTCATGCTATTCATAATTGCTGATGTAAATATTAAAATAATCGAATTTTCTTTACAGATCAAAATTACATACAAGAAACCTGGATCAAAATTGGAGCATCATGGTATAAAAGTGGAATTAATAGGGATGATTGAGCTGTACTATGACAGGAACAACTTCCACACGTTTCTATCGCTATACAAAGATCTTGCACGTCAGGGAGATTTGATGCATCATCAAATTTACAACTTTGAGTTCACGAAAGTTGAAAAGCTCTTTGAGTCTTATACTGGAACAAATTGCAGACTTAGGTATGGAAAAAGTTAAGATGGAAATTTTTAGTTTCTCAGTTAAATTGAAATTTTGTATTCGCCAAGGACAATTTTATTAGAACTGTCAATCCCCTGCTAATTCATTAATTCAATTACATTATCAATTACTACCGTCAGGTCCCAACACATTAAATGAAAACGAGACCATTGCAAAATACGAAATTATGGATGGTGCGCCTGTTCGAGGGGAAAGCATTCCAATTAGACTATTCCTTGCCGGATATGAACTGACGCCAACATTCCGGGACGTGAATAAGAAATTTTCTGTCCGCTATTATGTACGTAATGAATTTTCTTGTTTGATTTTTCCTTAAGATATATGGTTATAGTCCTTCTGATAAAATGTTCCCATAAATATTGATATGTAAGTCATGTAAGTAAGAAGAACTTTTATACGTAACTTATAAGAAACGAATTAAAACGTTAATGTCACATCTCGTCTGGCCTGACGTTGTGCTGTGTATAGGTATTTGTACAACATATATAACAATATCTACTTGCAAAAATTTCAGCTTAACCTCGTCTTAGTAGATGAAGAAGAACGCCGTTACTTCAAGCAGCAAGTATATTATTTTCTGCATAATTTTTACAAAGCAGAGATTCGATTGCTTACTAAAATTCCTGTTTTGACGTTTTCTAGGAAATAATTTTGTGGCGAAAGGTGGAAAAACCAAAGAAGGGATTTCAAGCTTCATTGCAGCAACAATATAAAGAAATGCAAAATCCAAACATTCAGTTTTTGAACAATGAACATGAAACTCCATCAGCTTCAGCTGATATTTCTCCTAGTGGGAATGGGGTCACTACTAACGATAGTCATGATAATGACGATTTGAATGGGAGCGGTGATTCAGCCCAGTATGTTGACCGTGACGCATACGATACTGATACAAAGGAGGCAATACGATGTAACTTGGAAAGTGACCCCAACTGTAGTATTTCTAGTGATGGCGAGCGCGTGCATGACAGGACCCCAAACGAGATCCCAGAATCCGTCAGTTCAGTTGGGACGCACCATGGATTTAATGTAAGTCAGTTTAGCGATGTTCGTCTGGACGAATCTCACGAGGAAGAGGCAGCTGATGCAGCAGCAAATTTATAAAATGCAAGTGTAAGTAGATTAGATTCTGTAACGTTTGCTTTAAAATTTAAAATAGTCGTTGTTAAGTTACATGCAATTTAGTTTGTAGTTATTAGAAATAATAGCTAGGAGCGAAGGGGAAATTTTTAATTTAAATCATAATTGTTACCATGAAATAGTTAATGCATTAAAATTACATTTTTAAATCTGTAAGGTAATTTGTAATAAAAGTGTATTTAAACAGAAACTTGATGTTTAGCTTTAAACTCCTCCTGTCTGTTTTGTAGTAGCACAGCTCCAAGTTTGTGGTTAATAATAATGATCAGATGAAAGCTGTTTTGGAATTGTTATTCGAATATAAAATATCAAAGTTTAAATAAATCAGTTTACATTTACAGGCAAAATCATAGAATTTGGCTAGTAAGTTCTTTTATTACTAGAGCCTAGATATCAGTTAGGACTAAGAAGACACATTGGGCTGAAACTCTATTCTTGGCACAAGAATTAAATACGTAACAAAAGTAAAGAAAACTAACGCAAACAACACAAATAATATTTTGTATACAAATTAAACTTTTCTCGAGTAAGAAGAGCTTAACAAATGTAGCAAATAGGTAGGCATTCTATTATATAAATCACCAGACGGAACCAAATAGGTAATAATTTGTTCAGTTGTTTTCTCCATTTAATCCCTTCTGAAAAATAGTCAAAGTTCATTTTACCAGTACTCATATGAAATTAAAAACTTAAATATCTCTTCTGACTTACCAGCAGTGCCGTCCGATAGGTTGGCTTTTCAGAATCTGAAAATTTAGAAATAAAAGCTGTTACCGTAAAATTTAACACGTGCAGATAATAGTAACTGAGTGAATCCAATCAGGAGCTTTACCATTCGGTACTACTTCTCTTACTTTTCCTATTGTACAAAACGACCTTTGATCCATAAGGTAGAAAGTTTAGTCCAGACAACTCTTTCAGTTCCGGCCAGAGCAGGTCGGCAAAGCTAGACGTAATTGGAGCTGCATCCAGGGCTACTTCTAGCACATTCACATTAGGCATGACACTGGCGAGGACCTTAAAATCCGGGTAAGAAATGCGACAGTAAAGATGGAGAAATCGAAGTTTGTCCAGCACATTAATATCTCCAACGATTAACTCTTCGTCTCCATCCAACACGAACTTGGGGGTTGTGTCAGGATGAAAATGTAAATATTCCAAATTCGGCATTTTAACCACGCAGCGTAAGTTAAGTTCCACATTTCCTGCAAGAAAGAGATTAGTAAGGCAGGGGAAGTCCACCAGCCCAAAATCCAAGCAAGCTGGAAAAGCTTTTGCTTCCAGCCGTAGCCTTTTCAAAGTTGAATTCCACCGATAAATAATCTCCCCGACACGATCAATGTGAACCGGCGATGGTAGCTCAAAAACATCCAAACAAGTGCCCACTTGATTAAAATACTCCAGTACGATTGGGAAATAATAATTAACTTTGTAGCACTCCAATCTTTCTCCATTTAACGTTTTGTCAATAACCAGCCCACGAAGCTGAATTTGCTGCGGTGGGTCTGCAAATATCTTCAGAACTTGAAGAAAGTCGCTTGCACTTGGGCTCACTTTTAAATTCTGGAAAGATAACAACAAGAACAACACTGACAATGTAAAACGAATTATTGGTAAATTAGTACATTTCAAGTTACACTTTCCGTCCTTTTTTACCTTCAACTTCGGCACAATCTGCCGTAGAACATTGGCGTGTTCGTGGCTCAAATCCTCAATAAACTCCGTTTTGCGAAGGCACAGAGACGTGAACTGCGCCGCCACATTAACTGGAAATAGTTCTGTATTTGTAACAATCATATCGGCTCCTTCCGCACAATTGCACCCCTGGTCTTTGCATTTATAAGTTTTCGTTGTGAGTCTGAGTTCCTCTAGTCCTCTACACTTTTCGCACAGGATCCATTTAATCGTAGGGAAGCATCCGCGCTTACTTTGTCTGCTATTTTCTAGATTAAGATACTTCATATGTGGACCGCAGATGTCCCAAAGCACATGTTCCTCCACGGGATTTCTAAGGTGAAAGTTACACACCCTGAACTGGGCAAACGGTACATCCTGAAGCTTCCAAACGTTACTAAGGACCAAATCAGCAAACTCCGAGAATCCATCTAGAAGACGGAAGCCGTCTCTGGAAGTGGGGTCCACAATTTTCTTAATGAGCACTCGCACCACTGCAGTAGACCTCCACTTTGTTAGCGATGCGTCCCTCCATGTTTTTGACACCAACCGGGCGCTCTTCAAATCTTCAACCGAGTCAACAAACTTGAAGATGTTTTTCAAGATCTGCAAAAATCGTATGCAGACAAACATCATCAGAAATTGCCCCAGTCATTAATTGGTCAGAAGAAATAGATGAAAAATTAGTTATCTTACCACGTCATTAGTTAATGGATCCCCCATGTCGTCCTTCTCCATAAATGAACCTATGCTCAATCAAGACAAGACACAAGACAGGTGTAATGAACACCTTTACAATGAATTTCTCTGCTTTTCTTCGTTCAAAGCTTCCAATCTCAGGTCAGGTTTTCCACTTTCCAGTCTCGTCAGCGAACCGAGTACGATGCTTTTACGATGTCTTATTTCCCTTTTGACCAATGATCAACTTACTCACTTCGTACTAATAACTATAACCAATTCAAGGAAACCCCACAAAAATAATAGTAATAATAAAAACCAAAAAAGAACAATAAAAGCCGAAAAATATATTTTTCTTCCTCAGTGTCAAGCCATTGTCCTCAACTCCTTGCGTTTGGTGAAGTATTTTTTACGATGCTAATAATACTACTAATAATGAGTAACATAGGACAACAAATTTTATATTAACTTTTTGATATCCTAACTGCCGATTTGAGGTAACTGAACGATAAGCATGCGCTATTATTCTCACAGATTTCACCCAGTACGTATACAAAAAAAGTAATTAAGGAAGCTCAATTATAGCATATTTAATGTAGTCGTCGTCAAAAAAATATGTTTTTAAGTTACAGCAAAGTTTTTAAAAGTAATTAAAATGCGTACCGGTTAACTGTATCGTGAATGTGAATGGTGATTCTTCTGATGTCAGACGAAACTGCGGACTGATGGAAAAGCTGATGCAAGAAGGAATGACACTTGTGTGACTTGTGATCTAATGCACTTATTATGGACAGCCCTGCACAAGTGAAAACAGAGGCTAGGCGCTAGGCTGACTGTGAGCAAAAAGTTTGCCATTTGGGAAAGGAGATTGTGAGAAGGATGAGCAGCTCATTTGCGTATTTTTGGCTTTTTGGCAGGGATATTTCCATAATGTCCATTCTGCTCCTTCTCCAGCTCCAGAGCAGAAACGAGGAGGAGATGCTGACATGAGATACAGGACACAGGATGATGATGACTTTGATGATGAGAAAAAAGGAGAAATGAGAAAAGGTGAACAAAGTAATACGCTGTGGCGTTGTTGCTTGTATGATAAATGTAATTTTATTTTTCTATTTCATAGGGTTAGAATCATAGCCTTTATAACAATGCAGCAACGTCCGGTTAGATCTTTAAGGTTTGCAGCCAATCTCCTTCCTGATTTTGAAAATTGGATTAATTTATAAATTTATTGTATCTGGGACATTATTTAAGCATGATAATTAAAGGGACTTACCTAAAGAACAGAAGGCAATATAAAGGAAGCACACCGGTGCCGACTTGAATCGATGGTGGATTTGTATTTGTGCAGGTAGGGATGGTTTTAGTTTTAGTAATAGTAGGCTTGGTAGTGGAAGCATTGCTAGTGAGAGAAACGTTGAGGTTAGGCAATAAATGCACTGATTTGGTACCTGTATCGGGTAGGACTTTGGCCCCGGCCTTACAGCAGTTGATCTTGCATCTACTGATAACTAGAACATTTTAAAAAATCAAGTTAATAACTGATAATTTTCTTAGGACTTAAGGCAACAGGATAAATAAGGAATGCGAATGGAAGCTTCTTTTTATGTAATTTAGTGGTTTTTACGTATTTCGCGGTATTTAGAGCCGAAATATAAATTATAGGAGAGACAGCTGGAAATCACAAGGAATGTAATAAAGTAACCCAAAGCCATGTTATCGGTGAGAATGTTTTCTTCCCCCACTTGCAATTTCAATTTGAAACGCTTTTGTAAGCTGTGGAAACTTGCTACTGTTAGGATCGAAGACTGAAACTGGTATGAGAAATTACTGTTCTGGGTGGACGAATTTATACGACGGTTCGCAGGTCCTAGTAAACCGAACTAAATCCATATTATTTCGTTATGACTAAACGGAATTTAGTACGAGGTCGATTTAGCAGCAAGTTTTAATAACGTCACTGAAGTAAATTAAATGCCATTAATTTGAAATGAAACACTGGATGAAAGTGAAAAGTATCTGCAGTTTAGCCTCGTAACAAAAATTAATTTTAAGCATTTTGTTTTTAATACACACAGTTTACTGTAGAAAATTTACTTCTTGATGAGCATTAATATACATAGTTCTGAAACAAAATACATAATGGCATTAAAGGAATTGACAATTTAGGATTATTCTGTAATCCGTAGTGAAAGCATTGCATCTACTTGCATTACATAGCTGCATATTTTTGAGTGTCTGGTGACAATACAATGCCAAGCAAAACAGAGCACTGTGCTTGTGCTGTATAGACGCAACCTGTTTCAAATAAAAAATTAATAGAAAATAGTTAAACGTAACGACTTTGCCCTAGTTTTATGAAAATTGCATCAGTAATTCGTTTTATTAGGAATTGGGTTCAGGTAAACTTTAGAATGGATTACATTACCCCAACAGAAAAAATGCTAATGTATTCTATCATAGTATGATGCATGATGCATGCTTCCAAGGTTAAATGCGTATAGAACATAGATGTATCTAGTTGGATGATTTGAATTAGCATTGTCATTTTATGTCTTAAAAGATTTTTAAAACTGAAGAAAAAGAGATTGTGCTAATAATAATTTATGGTTTTTCAGTGTACTAGTGAAGGTGATCGAGTTCAAATTATTAATTGAAAGTTCTTTTCATCTTTTCTACCCCACGGTAGGCCCTACCCCCATGTTCAGATTCTCAATTTTTACATTTTACTTAAATTACCTATATAACGCCATATAATCTGTAGGAAGAGAAATGGATGTTAATAATAATAACTGGATTTATTGTCCTCTTATACCTCCGAGGAGTACATTACATAAAAAGACAGAAAATTATAAGCGTCATTATAAACATTAGAACTTATCCACTCATATTTCTAATTACAGAATTTACAATACAAGAGTAGTCACATTATTCATTTTCATTATTTCCATTTCTCAATAGTTCATGTGATTGACATAAAAAGATAGAAAATTATTAGTGTTATTCTAAACATTAGAACTTATCCCATCATATTACTAATAACAGAATTTATAATACAAGAATAGTCACATTCATTTTCATTATTTTCATTTCTCAACAGTTCATCTGATTGACATGATAACAAATAGCTCATAACACGGGACTTAAACACATTCAACGTAAATTTAGGGTGGTCAAAGATGTTTCTGGGTAGATTTATCCAGTGAAAAACTGCATCGTATTTGAAGGACTTTTTTATCCAATGACTGTTTGCTTCAATATCAGGAGCAAGGCGAGATGAGTTCCTTGTAGTAATTACAGTTTTATAGGAAAAGTTGAGATAGTTGGAGATATGTCCATACCTGTTAAGAAACGTACATAAGAATAAGAATTCGCATAATTTTTTGGTGCATATTCCTATTCCTATTCATATAAATGCAGCAAGAAATATATTTTCGGTAATAAATCTCACGTAATATGTCAATACCAGTATGAAATATAGAATCTTTTTTCTTTATTGCTTAAAATTTGTCAGGACATTGAAAATCCGTAAAATTCTTGTAGACAATTTGAAATCGACACTTTATGTCAATATCGTTCCTTGTTGGCATTAATTTCTCCCGATTTTAAAATTAAGTCTTGAAGTTTGGAATTTCGAAAGAATCTGTATTTATTAAATTTGATATATTGCATATATCCATATTTAGAATACCAATATAAGTTCTTAAAATTTGTAACATGATAAGAGACAGCCTTAGTTAACTTGTAGGATTACGACTACGCATTGTATAACAATTTTAATTAAAATGTTAATATTTTTGCAACAGTAATAAGTTATGCAGATCATACTCTATGCACTACTGAATACTTTTATTACTATATTAGACTTGTAGTACACGTGAGGAGCTTACGATGAGTTCCACACTTTATTCGCTTTCTATTTGTATGTCCCATTTTCCACTATTAACCCGTAGCTGTTGTATTCGTTGTCGTAGTTTGGATAGTCGAACCTGCTTTCCTAGAGTAAGTTGAAATGCATTTGGCAAAATTAGTTAAAAATTTAAGTGCCATATAAAATGTTACTGCTATACATTATCATGAATTGGTAATTTGCACTTGTAGAAATGAAGTTAAGTTGGTATAAGACTTTAAGAAACTTACTCAAGTGCTGCCAGGATCTAAAATGTAAAAAGCATAAATTTACGTTTGGAAAATTTCAGTAGGTCTACATTTTTTGAAACCCTGGATAGTGGTAACATATTAATTGTTAATTGCGAAACTGTTTTACCTTTTCTAATGTATCCACTATCGGGGTTTCTTTGCATACTATCTGGTCACGAAATAGGACGAAGCAGTATGACGGGACGAGATGTAATCCTGGGGGCCGTGGCGGATCAGTATTAGTGGCATTTTTCCTACCGCACTTGATCATACATCTGTCGAGCACTAGTTTGAAGAAAATGAAATAGCATTTAATTATTGGAAGCATTTCACTCGCTTGTTTTTTAAAAAGCCAGTATCAAAATGCCTTACATTGCTGAGAATTCGCTTCACCAGAAAAGTACATGAAAAGTATGATAACGGCAGCCCTTTTCATTTTATTTTGCTCTAATAAAAGTTTTCTGGAAAGGAGGAGCGCGGTGAAATCTATGAAAAGTTTCTAACTTTTAAGTCTACTGCTGAGCCTTCTCTGGTAAATTAAATTGCAGTTATGCTCCCTCACAAATAATTTTGCCCTTTTATATGAACATTCAATTTTTCTATAACCCAACTTTTTTCTGCTAGTGAGCCAGCCAATGTTCATTAATAATATTTTTAAAACACATTTTCATGACTTGAAAGTGAAAGTATGCAAACACAGACGCCATAAAAGACATGTGAGCTAACTGAATTTTACAAAATGCACCAGTTTCCAGAAGTATCTTTACGACCGATTAAATATTATATTTTCAAAAATGTTTTATTCAACTCAATTTAAAATGAACGGTTATATTACAAAATTGTTTTCAGCTAATGTGCTACTTTCTATTTCATCATTTAGTTATCTGGGTCGACCTGAAATTAAACTTTTAAAATACTTACATTCATTATTTACTTTCAATTATTCATCAACATAAAGCTTTCTGCAAATTTATCTTATAAAAGAAATGATATTCCCCAGATTTTGTACGCATAACTACATGAAATTTGTAAAGAAAATTTGAATTCAATAATCATAATCATCTTCTTCTTCCTCATTTTCGAGTTCTTCATTGTCTTCGTCCATTTCGTCCATCCTTCCGAGCACCCGAGTTGTAGCCTCTACTGCATCAGCAACAAGAATTTCTTCTCCGAGTTCGTCAGGGCTAACCCCTGCATTGCTTGCAAGCTCCATCCTCACAGCCATCCTCACATCCTGAAATTAATTTTTTTTAAACAAGTGAAGCTATTAGTTTATCATCAACACTAGGACTTGTCTCTACGTAAAATTATTCTGCAGAAATGTATACCACAATTACAAATTTTTTATCTTACCGCATTGGTGTCCAGAAAGCGAGAGAAGACAGCAACTACTTGACGCTGGAATTCGCTCTCATCCATATTCTCTTTATTGGTTTCCACAGCCATGCTGTTGGCTGGAACAGGGAGCTCTGCCTCTTCTACTGGCGTACTAACATTTTGGCCATCACTTTCATCCTGAAACCGGAACGAAAAAAATTATGATGCGGAAGGGTTAAATTTTTAATTTTTGCTGCAGCAGATATTATTATTATTATTCTGAAGGTCGACGCCCCTTCCCTAGGGTCATTTATGTCGACTCTGTGCTCGTGACAGCATTAGTTCAAGTCCAACTGATTTTAACTGATATGTACAGTGTTAACGCGTGATTGAAATCTTACCGCTTTGGAATTCTTCACGGCCAAGACCCTCGGCTTCCTCGGACCATTGCCACCTGATGCCATTTTTATCTCTCCAGCGACTAATAAATTTTGGATTAAAAAATGAAACAGCTATAATGCTCTATAGTTTAGAGTGAAAGTAGTGAAAGTTTAAAGAGTGTATACAATTAACTAAACCACATTAAAATAAAAGAGGTTGATCACCTCAATATAATAAGCCAAACTATGTTTTTCCCTTTTGCAGCTCTCGCCCCTTTAAAGTCAACTTATTATCTGATTTCTCCTCACAACTTTCAGTCCACCGATTCTCTCCTCTCTTCCAAATGAGCACTAGCTACGAGTCATCAATTTCGTCTTCGAGTCATCGTCACGTAATCAAAAGTTTACTCAATCGTCCACACCATCTTCTACGCAAAATCAGGGTAGAGAGCATTTTTGCAAGTACTGGATTCATTTAGGACGAATGCATAGTGCACCCAGCGACGTTTTTGATTTCAAGATAATAGGACAAAATTCGTCTTATAAGTTGTAATTGCACGCATCATACTACACTTTACATAATATCTGATACAGTAGCAACCACTCGGCCTTTGCCCTGCCTCCTTCATCTTTCACAATGGCTTTGTTGGTAAACTGTCATGAAATCAGTGAGTAAACCAGAGTCTCAGCAACACCCTTTCAATACTTCCAAATTAGATTCGCAGTTCCATATTATAATGCATAAACAGTGCTCCATCTAATTCAAGCGGAAGCCGGGATCTAACAACATGAGTGACATGCATTTCTTGTTTATTCAACTCCTCACTCTGATGTACATGTACAAACTCAAATAAGCTAACTATGAAAAGAGAGCAATTAATATTAAAGGAAAACCGTCTTGAGTCATGATACGCCTCCTTCTTGGTACTTTTCGCCGTAACCCTTTCTCACACTCCTTACACTCTAAGGCAGCAAGGAGCTTCCTCTCCACTTCTGCCAAGCTTCGCGAATAGCTAATCCCATTTTAATGGGAAACCTATTAAAACGTGATGTTAATGGTTGAAGAAACTTAAACTGAGATTCAAATGGCAAATACGCAAAAAATGTAGACCAAGTCATCACAGCAGCTTTCCTCGTCCGTTGCCATTTTTGCTATATGAAAGCATATAAGTTAGGTTATACAATATATCCTTACTCGATGGTTGTATACAAGATGCAACATTTTAACGACACTTCTCCAGCCAAAAATTAATCGCGTTTCTCGCATTTCTGCAGATGCCTAAGTGTGACTCTTTCTTTTTTGCAGTATTTCATCACCGCTGCAATTAGCCATGGCGAACTAGATAGTAAACAGTGTTTACTATCTAGTTCGCCGTGGATTAGCATAGCATGAAAAGCTTCAATGGAGGTCTTGGGTAAACTAAGAAAAAGGAAAAAATTTGCATGTAGAGATCAGTTAAAAATGATTGCGATGATAAACAAGGTAAAATTATTATCTAAGTCAGCAGGTTTACCATTATGGCTAGGAATGAAAGTCGTCTTCCTTTCAATACACAATCGTATTGAGTTGATGTTTTTTCAAGCTTTTTCAGCATTACAGGTACCCTCTAATTTATTTAAGGTTTGAGAAATTCTGAAACTCGTAACAAAATTGCTACTAAAATTTGAAAACGTTAGTAATAATTTAAGGTAAGTGGTTAAATTCAATTCGTCCGTGAAGGCTAATTAGTTATTGATTGAATAAGCAAAGTTTATCAGCAAAATATGGAGTTTCCTAAAAATTTAGGCTAAAAATTTGTTTCTATAGAGGCTTGTGGCTTATTATTTAAAGAGAGTGATGTAACATGGATCTGCTGCTATTTCCGTGCGTTAATCTTTTGGGAATGGACATGGTCGGAATAATTCTCATTTTACTGGTTATCCTGCCCATTGTCACAGCTATCTCTGTCGTCCTTGGAGTAACCTACAGTCTAAAATTGATAGAGGTAAGGCTTTGCTGTGCTTTTCAAACTTTTGCTTGCAAAACAAAACATCAATCTTTATGCTTGATTTGCAATTTACTCGAAGAAAGCTAACGTATTTCTGTATTTTATGTTTTACTTTAACACTTAAATATTTTGAATTCCAGCATTTAGGAAATAGCCGGATGGACTCTCTTTATGGATGGAATTACGATTAGAAAGCCTGTCTTAGTAATTAAGATTATGCGAAATGTTAGAAAATAGTAATAAACTCGAGTTTCATATATTTTGCATTAATGTTATACGTGTTTGTGTTTAATGTTCTGGCGTGAACTCCAGCAAACTTAAATAAATAAATTATTTGGTAGTTTACCTATCTAGTTGCACTGTGGCAAGTCATTATTACATAGCACATTTGTCTTGGTTAAATTAAATCCAAAAAAACCAAAAAAAATATTCGTTCTTTCGGGCGGTCAATAGAATAGCTCCTTTACAAATTAATATTTTACATCATAATCAACATCGAAGATCCATAAACATCAGCCACGTAAATTACTTATTGCTTTTGCATAACTACGGTGGCGTTTGTGTAAATCATAATGCACCAGTTTCGTATGTTTTATATTGCGACTGCGATAAATACAAACCAAGCTAAAATATGTTCCACTGGCATAGAAAATTCGCACAGAAAACAATGGACAGACAAAGACTGGAGACTGCGCGCAATGCCAGCTTTCCTTTCCGTACGAATATCCAAGGGCTATTTAGGTATACAAGGCCGAAAATATTTGTGAGTCTCGCTACACCCTAGCCATAGTAAACTCATGCGCACCAATATCTCAGATTGGCATTGATCTGTGACGTTTTCAGCTTCAACTATTTGCATATATTGCAAAATTTGTCGTAGAAATCCCTGGCCTGTACTTGCTTTTGGGGATGTGCGATGGAGACCCAGTTTCAGTTTACTATAAAACAGAAGCAAAGTTGTATTCGGAATGCATTCGCGCTTTAATAGTGTAGAAGAGGAAAGCTTTGTGGAATCGCAATTCAATTCTGGAAAGTTAACAATTGTTTTTTGTGAGCAGTTTATTTACACCTGTTTCAAAACATTTTTATTAGTGCTGACAGCTACAGAGTCCATTCTCAAGTGTGAAAAATGGAAGCGGCACCTAGAAGGAGGACGATGACAGACTTACTACGAATAACTCCGGTAAATTGAAATTAATAGATTATCATTATTAATAGTAAAATGGTGAAATGTTAAATGTTATGGCTTTCAAAAAATTAATTTTTTATGTTTTCATCGTTTAATTGTATTGTTCCAGGTTTGTGACACCATTCTGAAGTTTACAAGTGACGTTGAAGATCTTAAAAGCATACGACTTGTTTGTAAGGAATGGAGGGACATATCCTTAAAGAAGTGGAGATGTAATGCTATGATATCCCTAATCCCCCACCGATATGCAGTATGTGGAACAGAGGACGACGGGCTGGGTGAGGTGATCAGCCCAGACCTGATGAAGATGGTGTTTCGTCGAATTGGCTGGATTTACGACTTCGATGACTATCTTAATCTTCACCCATCATCGTACAAAAAAGGTGATCAGCCCAGACCTGATGAAGATGGTGTTTCGTCGAATTGGCTGGATTTACGACTTCGATGACTATCTTAATCTTCACCCATCGTACAAAACTGACTCGTACTCCTTCACTTCTTTCAATATCGTATGCCATCACTTTAATCATCTTAATTTGCATCATCCATTTTGGACAGAAGCGGGATCAAAAATAACTCATCTCAAATTGACAACCTTCCACCCAGAAGACTACGGCCTCGTCCCGATGCTTAATACGATATTCAAAAAATGTCTGAATTTACAAAAGGTTGTTCTTCAAAACGAGTTTGCTGCCAGAGATGAGACTCTTCAGGTGACACGGTATTGTCATTGTCCAGTTATCGAAGATTTGAGTAAAGTCACCCANCGTCCCGATGCTTAATACGATATTCAAAAAATGTCTGAATTTACAAAAGGTTGTTCTTCAAAACGAGTTTGCTGCCAGAGATGAGACTCTTCAGGTGACACGGTATTGTCATTGTCCAGTTATCGAAGATTTGAGTAAAGTCACCCATACAGAATTGGAACCTGCTCCGAAGCTGACCAGTTTTGTGGTAAAGGAATTGTTCCCAACCAGATCCTTTCCCAATCTTGGCGAAGAAGATGCCAGAAAGATCGCTAAACTATTACTAAATCTGAAGGTAGGCAAGAGTATGTGCAAACTGTAATGCAAATATTAAAAACAGTAAAAGCTTTACATCTGTTTCTTTTTTTATTGCAGAATTTGGAGCTATCCATTAAAGGCGCTGGGTTTCTTCCTATACTTCGACATGGGAAGGGGGAGCCGGTGATAATGCTGGAAAGGCTGAAGTTGAATTGCTCGCAGCAAATACTTGGTCCGCACGTTGCTGCGCTTGCTGAATACTTTACGGTCGCAAAACCTCCATTGAAATCCCTGGAACTGATGACCGATTTTGTAGAGCCCCATCTCACAATCATAGGGTGCACGCGTCTGTTTGCAAGTTGCCGAAATACTCTCCAGCACTTGAATTTACATATCAACCCGACAAAATCACTGACTGATCGAATTTTTTTCAACTATGACTTGCCTGTTCTGAAGAAACTCTACCTACACGGAGCGATAACCATTACATTAGCATCCCTTAGCAGAATGCCCAATCTGGAGCTATTCCATACTTCGTCCAGCCGGACTAGCCTTGAAACTGGAGGTAATAATGTAGTCCTAAAAAATCTGAAGTATCTTCACTTGGACGGACAGACAAATTCAAAGAGCATCCAAATTTTCTCCAAATGCATGCCGAACCTAAAAGTGCTGGAAATCCGCTTGGAACATACAATGAACTCTTCTGTGCTTCTTCTCAAGGATAAGAAAGGAAATCTCATTTGGCCGGCCCTGGAAAAGCTCGTGATTCTTCCTTATGCTGGTATGGAGTACTTTGATTCGTCGGATGACGAAGCTTTCCAAGTTTATTAATCTAAAAACGCTTTAAAACAGACAATGTTATTAGCAGTTACGTTATTAACAGTATCCAAATGTTTTTTACACTGCAAGTTAGCAGAGAAAGAAAATTGGTCGTTTATTCTACAAAAGAAAAAGAAAAGAGTTCCAAAAGTTATTAATTGAAATTAATTGCATTCATTGTCTTAGGTCAAAATGAATTAGTATTGATTTAAATATAATCGTGTACTTGCGTACTTTTGCAGTACAATTAAATGAAATTCAGTAAATCTTTCGTCGAGTACAATTACATTAAATGTGGAAATTGGAACTATAATTAAAGTATCTGTGAGTAAATGAATTAACTATGTAGCCCTCAACGGTTTAGAATGAAATGAAGTAAAATGAAATAAAGAAATTAGTAAGTTCTAATAATGGTAAATTAAAATGACTTTTCCAAATGGTTCCGCTAATTATTGCTTCAACGTGTTGTACGTATTAACGCTTCGGAAAACTTTGAAGGCTCCTCATAATTTTATCATGCAACAATATCAATGACACATTGCATCCCATTTGAGCATCCTCCCTTTTGCAATTAAGACTAGCAGCAGCGCCACTCTTCTCATATCCACTCTTTACGCCTTATTATCAAATGCAATGTGAGCGCACTCATTCAACAGAAGATCCTCTCTCTGTGTGCACACTCATATTCCTGCTAAAGCTACCGTGTCAGTCAGTGTGAGTGTGACTCATATCTCGTTTCATTATCATTTCTGCCTGCGAACAATTTTTCCGTATTTCATTAATTCCACCACCGTCTGTCTACCTTTGTCTACCTGCTCATAGTGTAATCTGAATTTACACGTTGTAAATTATAATACCAGTTTATAAGCTACTTTTTTCCCATTCTGTATCGATCAGGATCACTGATGAAACCAGCTGCAAAATTTTTGTAAGGTACATGAGGAAGTAAGATAAGGGAAAGAGATGACTCGACTGGTATAATATGGAATGAAAATCATTTCCCCCATTTCCTTCCTTGCTTATATCCCCTTCAGCGCTGCAGAGTGCACTGCTATTTTACAATGTAATGCAGCATGCAGCTCTACATTTTTTGTCGGTCTTGATATTGCTGCGATACGGTGTGAGTTTAGGGCTTAGGCGCAATATAAACATAGAATAGCCAATTTCAGTTCACTTTGTTGGCTGTGTTGTTATTAATCCATTTTTCTGCGTATTTAGGCATGCATTTTTATCTTGGTCGGTCAAAAGGTACATCGTTGTGCATATTATTATTGTATGATGGTTGTGTGATGAGAATGAGGAGGAAAAAATATTACACGAAAAAAAATCTGCAGTTTTTGGTCTGCATTCGAAGTGCAAAATGCCAGAGTAAAAATAAACTACGAGAGCCCAGATAGAGAGGGAACGTAATGCAGAGGCAAAAAATGTAATTTAATGATACTTGTCTTTTGTAATACTCATTTTTTTGTAATGATGAGACAAGGAACTCTGACTGACACAAATTATAATGCGTTTATTTTTAGGTGAAATTTTTTATCGATGAAAAATGTACCTCCATGTCCCCCCAATTCTCATAACGACTAGGGCTTCATACTTCGTGTCTTGTTGATGTTTTTGTCTGATATACCGCATGGACGATATTTTTTTAGTAAAAAAACTCCCATTTCATTACTGCTCGTAATAGAAGATTATACACAGTGTACAGGAAAGCTCGTGATCACAGTAAATAACGCTGGCATGTAACGTATTTTCCATCTGCAATGAAAAGTGGTTGTAACATTGTTACGTTATTGCGATGATGAGGGTGGGATTTTAATGCAGAGTGAAGGGATGATCGTGCCGAGTTATATTGTGAAATGTGAGTCGAGCTGGCTTTGGCTTTGACTAACAACAGCCAGGTGTAAAGTATCAGAAAACTTTTTTTTAATGAGGAAGAAGGGTTGAGTACAGAGTGCGAAGCACCAGCAGAAAGTACCAGCAGCGGAACAAACATCTAAAAAAAAGTTACAGCAACAGCGAAATAGCAGCTTGTGTACTGTTTTTTAAAACAAAATTCGAGATCAACAACAGAGTGCAGAACTGCAGATGCTGACTAACGAAACGACAGTGGTCGCTCTATGGATATTTATTTTTTTTTTGGAGAGGATGTCAGTCCAATATCGTGTTGCGGTCTGGTAAGTCGAAACTTTTAGTCGTGTCCACTCCCGCATCTAAAATAGTCCAAAATTTCAGTAGTAGAAACCAGAAATTTTGAGAATTAGTATGTATCTGTCATTTTTGGCGATTTGGAGAGTAATAT
>JAHZND010002521.1:0-13357 GCA_027744115.1 Acrocyrtus sp. NNG-2020
TCCATATTTACGGGAATTCATTCCTAACTACTTTTATAGGTACATACTCATGAATTTAGCAATTTGCTAAAAATTGATATAAAAACTGTATGAAATTAGAGTGTCTACTAGTACCTTGTTCTCTGCACGCTCATTATTTCTGTATCTGTCTGAAAAAATTTGAGCTCTGGCAGAAAAGTACCTTCTTGCAATTGCTGGTGATGTGATAACACTGCACCACTGCTTCTTTGCATTAATTGTATGTAAGTAGCTTTGCACTTTTAGTCAAAAAGATTTTACTCTGAATAAAAAATTCAGCTTCCAAAAAGATCAGAATCCTCGTTATTATTTATCTTTTCTTTTAGCATAATTGGGAAGTATTCATTGATGTAAAATGCAGACAGGGTGGTGATGCTCACAGGAACAGTACCTATTAAGCCATTTGGGTTTACCAAGTTGTTTTTCTTGCGCATAAAAGAAAGACGCTTGAAATTAATCGGGTAGTTCTGCGCACCCTAATGTAGCAAACTTCTCACACCATTATGCAAGTTGGTTATTGTTAGTTTAAGTAGGTAGGTAAATAGCGGCTATTAATTACTTGTTTGCTGTCAATTATTTATAGATTTTGCAGGTGATAATAACAAACAAGGGATATAGATAGGTTCACTGTATAAATGAATATATTGCTCAAATAAGCAAATTAGAGTTTAATACCATGCATGATTCATTTTAATAACTTCGGCACAGTTAGTTGATAGTCATGTACCCATACATAATACGTATATCCCAAATTTTTGTCAAAAAAGTTAATTTCATGGCAAAATTAAAGCACGAGTCAATGTGAGACTTGATGATATGCATCGAAACTAATGTCACTGATACAATCTTAACATGCAATTACTAGTGTGTATTGAATTGAGGGAACACCGCGTGCACGCACTGTGCAATTTTGAATTTATCATAAAAACAAATCTGACCAATATTACATACACATCATATACACGTAATCAATTTTTTGACCAAATAATCAGGCTTACTATTACAGTGCAGTACAGTAGATGCTGACACTGCGTGGTAATGGTAATTCAGTAATACTAAACCACTTTTGAAACGCACCATCATCTACATGTAGCCAAAAGGCATATTTCACAGGCAGCACTATAGCCTCTTTTGGGTCATTTGCCCATTTTGGGTTATGTACTTATACTAGTACGTAGGTTAGGTATGTGTGTTTATGTTGTACAAACGTATAGCTTTCTTAACTGCAACGTTTTTATTAAAAAAAACAAATGTAACTAACTATCTATAGGTTTCAAATGAAAATTTCGAAAGGTGCAAAGTCATAGTGTAGGGCATGTTGTACGATCTTTCATAGGGAGTTGTGAATAACCAAGTAATTTTTTGTAAGCATGCATACGAATTTCCGATCCGATTTTTCCTGTTGCAATTCCTCCACTTCCACATCAAAGATGTGTGCATATAATTAATAGATACAGTTAGTGATATTTGTCCATTAACATTAAATCCAATGGTATTGGCGTGATATAGTTTAAAATTGTCAAAGAATAATGTCTTATTTATTTATTTAAAAGTGAAACCTGATGTACATAACATTCAATTTTTTCACATATGTACTAAAATATATAGTAAATTCTAGGCAATAAGAATTTCTACTTAAAATTACTCGTAATATTTTTATACTGAAAAGCATTCAAATTTTTATTCTCGTGCGATCTGTAATTTTATCGAAAAAGTTTACTTGCCAAGGGCCGACCAAGGGATAGTCACACAATCACAATCCAAGCTCACTCTTCCCTCACGCACAAAATCATATACAAATAGACGTGGATATAAGTAAGAGACAATCATTTTTTTATCTTTGAACTGTATGGTAGGCTTATGTACTGTAAAGGGCAATTTTGCGTCCTCCATGGAATACCTAAATGGTACATAGTCTACCATTTGGTAGAACATGTTACGCAACTTTAATATATGCAATTTAAGAAGCTAACACAAACATTTTTGATTGTAAAACGCAACTTGATTCACAATTTTGTGCTAAATACATAATGGCAATTACATACGCATACGCATGACTTCTGCGTGCTTGCACTATCAATGCACTATTTGGCTGTCCAATGAATTATTCATTTGTTGATTAGATTAGAAAAAATGCAGAGCTTTCTGTGGGTGAGCCATTCATAGCTTGTACGGAATTATTACAAATTGCAATTCACAAGGAAGAATGTTGGAGGAAATGTATTCAGGTGCTTCTCGGGACACTCGTTTGAAAATATATCGCGGAACTCTATGGATACTTTTGCAAAATTAAGATTTATAGTAGGTAGATGTAGATATGCAATCTGATGATGATTTAAGAGCAGCGTTCAGGAGCTGATTGATTTACGACAGTCGTTGGCTTTAGTATGGGCACAACCTTAAACTTGCACTACTACAATTTTATTTTATATTGCATTTTGTATTTTGATCTTATTTTGTAATAATTCAGTATGGGAAAAAGTAAAAAGAGCAAAGGAAAGAAAGGAAAGGGAGGAGGGAAGAAGGGAGGAAAGAAAGGAAGCAAAAAGGAAAAGAAGGAGGTAGTAAAGGAACCCCCACCACCACCAGATCTTGTATGTGATATACTGCTTTCTTCCCCACAATTAAATGATCATTCAATAATGTCCAGCTCATAATTGTACGCTTTAGACCAAAATGCCTAAAGAATTGCTTACTTTTTTAAAAAAACAGAATACGTTCGTTTACGTCCGTCGGAAGAATACTACTCTTATCCTTGAAACCCACCCAGAAGACCAAGTTCACGAAATGAAGCTTCGAGTTGCCACCATTCTAAAGCAATTTAAAAAAAACAGAATACGTTCGTTTACGTCCGTCGGAAGAATACTACTCTTATCCTTGAAACCCACCCAGAAGACCAAGTTCACGAAATGAAGCTTCGAGTTGCCACCATTCTAAAGCAGAACCCAGACGATGTCCTACTCTTGTCAATGCTGGAAGGAAATTCGGAAGTGATGGATGAATTTGATATAGAGCCTCCTAAAAAGGACGATGGCAAGAAGAAAGATAAGAAGGGCTCAAAAGGAAAAAAAGACAAGGGTTCAAAAAAGAAAGGAAAGAAAGATAAAAAGGGATCCAAAGGAAAAGGAAAGGACGACAAGGGAAAGGGAAAAGATGCGAAGGAAGAACCGCAAGAGCCCCCAGGAGAGCTCATCTATAAAACAATAGGAAACTACGGCTTTAATCCGACCACAGCCACAATCTTTAGTCCGGGAGTGATTGGTGCAGTATTTAAGTACAGTCTAGCATCCACTTATCATTAACAGCAACAATGGTTAAAAGTCAACTGTTGAGTCTCTCGACAAAAATTAAAATTTACCTTCTGCATTTCAGAGACAAAGACGGTAACTTCGAAAAGCCGGACTTAACCCCGTACAGCGAGTTCCCAATTATACCTGAGGAAATCAGACTGCACCTCAGAAACTATGTTCCAGCACCTCCACCTCCTCCCAAAAAGAAGTCGGCTGGTGGTGGCAAGAAGGGAGGTCCGAAAAAGTAGTCACAAAACATTCGAGCAGCGCTGGCAGAAAATATAGAACAAATAATTTACCACACCAAATCAAAATCTCAATTATACTCAGACCACAAGTCACTATATTTAAGTATGGTCAATAAGACAACCAAACCTACTACTTCAAAAAAAAGCCTGCGACGCAACCGTGATTTTATTCCTTTGTAAAATTAATTGAATAAGAGTAGAATATTAGTGAGCTTACAAACCAACGCTCACGCTCCATATGCATGACACATGATGCATGCCAAACTCAGCCAGCTAAATCCAGTCCTTTGTTCAGTTTTCCAGATGTATCAATTTACCCCATACTATGCGCGGTAACAGAAATTTTTGTATGCGGTCGATGAAGCTTTTCAGAGTAAGCGTGTGAGCTTTTGTCTTCTTCACTTTTGTTTTTGTTGGATCAATGATGTGAAAACGAGCATTTCTCATACGGACTGTAAATAATTAAACGACTCGATATTAGCGATTAATTATTGGTTATTGATTTAATAGTTGTTCTATTCATACAAAGTAGAAAAGACAGGAAAACTGGTGAAAGTTAAAATACTGATATTAAAATTCAAAGTAGTAGTTAACTTTGGGAAGCTGGAGGTGTAGTGGAAATACGATTTCAGAGTGTGGCAGTCAGCGTAATCAATAGTTTAAGTAAAAAGGTTTACAGCTAGTTAAAGTAATAGGGTTGCAACGTTTGGCTGGTCTTGTTAACTAATTCTTAACCGGAAGAACTACAAAGAAAATTAACAATGGCGGTAAGTTGCTGTTGCTGGCATCTGTAGTGTAGCTTGCAAGGATTATTAAGATTAATCTAATAAATATGATCAAATCAAATACTTAATTGTAATTGTTGTTGTTGTTGTATATTAAGGATCCTGTTGCCATTCCGGAGGGTAGGGAGGTCACATTCCTCGAACGAATTGGAGCTCATTCTCACATCAGAGGACTTGGATTAGATGATTCCTTAGAAGCAAGACAGGTACGCTTAGTACGCTATAACTATTATGTCAATTTCGTGTCTTAAACATGAGCAAAATTCATGCGAGTAGGGTTAAAGTGGTTTATGGTCATAGTTTCGAGATCACTTTTTCGTTTTTGTTTTTGCAGTCATCTCAAGGAATGGTTGGACAACTCCAAGCAAGACGAGCTGCAGGGGTTGTGTTGGAAATGATTAAAGAAGGAAAGATAGCTGGACGTGCGATGCTTTTAGCCGGTCAACCCGGAACTGGAAAGACTGCAATTGCAATGGGAATGTCGAGAGCTTTAGGTCAGGATACTCCTTTTACCAACATGTCTGCATCAGAAATATACTCACTAGAAATGAGTAAAACAGAGGCTTTGACTCAAGCTATTCGGAAATCTATTGGTGTCAGGATCAAGTAAGTGTATAGTACCTATAATCATTAGAATGGAGACAAAATATAATCCCATTATTTAGTGATCAATTTACGAATTTAAATTTACAACTATCAATTACTTTTTGAAACCAAAAATCATAACTTTTGCTTTTAGGGAAGAAACGGAGATTATTGAAGGGGAAGTTGTAGAAATACTGGTTGACAACCCAACATCCGGGGCTGGTCAAAAAGTTGGAAAGCTCACATTGAAAACTACTGAAATGGAAACAGTATATGATCTGGGACAGAAGATGATTGAATCTATAATGAGAGAGAAGGTAAGATTTCTCTTTAGTTGCTTGTTTTTAGCTTTTAGTTTAGTAACTAAACTTTAGTTCGATTTATTCATCCAATTTAATATCGGTCGTATTTTTCGATTTTTTCTTTTTTAGGTTCAGAGTGGCGATGTTATTACTATTGACAAAGCCACTGGGAAGGTGTCAAGATTAGGACGTTCCTTTGCACGTGCACGAGACTATGATGCCACAGGCGCACAGACAAGGTCTTTCTTTTATGTTTATGGTCTTTGTAGTTACATATATAATAGTGGAGTAGTGGATCGTAACACATAAATGATTATTTTCATGATACAGGAAAATTTCATCATGCGATTTTTATTTTTTTATTGTAACTCACAGGTTCGTTCAATGCCCAGAGGGTGAATTGCAAAAGCGAAAGGAAGTTGTGCATACTGTTACGTTGCACGAGATCGATGTCATCAATTCCAGGACTCAAGGATTTTTGGCACTGTTCTCCGGAGATACTGGTGAAATCAAGGCAGAAGTTCGGGATCAGATTAATGCTAAAGTAGCGGAGTGGAGGGAAGAGGGGAAAGCAGATATAGCACCTGGCGTACTCTTCATTGATGAGGTATCACAATCTTATATTCATTGATGATGAATTTTTCCGTGAAGTCTCTATGTTGAATCAACTCATCTATAATTTGACTCCTAATTTTTTATTTTCACCCCCAGGCTGGAGTAATATCAAAGCGAAGAAAGTCTAATGAGGTACTTTTAGTTCTAAGTTCTAATCCCATTTATCTATATTTATGTTATGAATTTGATCTGAACTAAATGTAACAATGATACAATTCAGGTGTCAATTGAGGATGTGAAAAAGGTTTACGCACTCTTTCTCGACGAACATCGGTCATCGCAGTATTTGAAAGAGTACCAGAATGAATTCATGTTTAATGAAATTGGACAAGGTGATGCAGCAACCCTAAGATCAGAGCCAGCCACTGGAAGCGGAGAAGGTGCAATGGATGTGTCATGAGTACCTTTGAAGGAACACCGTACAAGCCAATATATGTTTTATACAGTTAAAAACCACATAGTTGCACTGTTTCTGCTATATCTACATGATGTACATATTTGGAAGTGCAAACGTTTCTTATTCCTATAGCTCTTAAGTTTACTATGTCAGAGAAATAATTTTATTGAGAAATTTCATGCTTTGAATCTGAATATTCTATTCTGAATAAAAGTAATGCCGAAGTAACAAACAACAGTATCTCCAAAACTTTCACTCATTCTTTACATTGGTAACAGCGTTTATATGCCTTGACCTTGCCTTGATACTGTGAGGTGATTACAGTGTTTAAGAATCTGTGATCCGAGTTACAAAGAGATAGCTTAAAGCTTAAATTACTTTGCAGACTTCTTGTCTATGGCGGTCAATGACTTAAGTTGTATCGTTAATTTATTCTGCTACTTTAACTAAAATCTCCTTAAACGCAACGCACTATTAGTAAAACACACTCATATCTGAACTAATTTTCGTGAAAATTGAAAACCAATAGTATCTGCAATTAAACGAAGATCAATAAGTAATGGAACGGTTTTAGTTGCCGTCTATGGTAATTGCCAATGGGGCAGTCTGTGATTGGTGTCTCGTTGGAATGTGAGTCTCACTGGCTGGAGAAGTGCACCTTGAGTGGAACTAATGTACAGATAAGAAGTATAGTAATGGAAATTATTTTTACAACAATGAATTGTGGCAGTTAGCAGGCGAAGAAGTAATTACCCACTTAAAGCTGCTTCACCATTACTGCAGCAAAGTGTTCCGGAGACAGCTCCTCCGGGTCAAAGGCTAACTCTCCCTCGTCATCATACAAGTCTCTATAGTCAAGTCTGCACACTTCCTTAAATCCCAGCTTTGTTACTGCCGCTCTCGTATACGGACTCGTAAAAAGACTCTTTGCCAGTTTAAATCCTTCCGCAGTTAAAAACTTCATATTCCTCACGTACATTTCCGAAATGATTCCCTGTCGCCTGTGATGAGGTGCACACGACGCTACAAAAAATTCGGCGTATTCTTCCAAGTCATATCGCTCGAATAGCCCCGCCATTCCATCCGTAATTTGACAAAGTTTCAGTAGCACTTTTGCTGGCCGACTTCTTATCGGAAACTCGTCAAAACTGGTCAGTGGAGTGTGTCTGTACGTGACCCGTACAGCAGCCACTTCTCCAGTTTCCACTTCCTCCACCAAGAAACTCAAGTCATCCTCCAGCATTTGCTTTATAATCTCCCCGATTTCATTCCCAAATTCGTCAGTATATCCAAGAAGTTTTGATGTCGGTTCGTCGTGCAGAAAATACTTTTTCACGTGATCCAGAACCGCATCCCAATCCTCTGGCTGAACTTTCCGAAACCGATACTTTCCATCAGCCCACTCTCCCTCCACGAGATCGTAATTGGACATTTTAAAAAATGTTCCTAAACGTTTGCGGCCGTCTCCAGTCTCCAACACTCTACGAACTAACTGCTTAAGTATTGTAAAGAACCATTTAACAAAAGCTATCCCCTCCTTTAAAAATCGGATTTATGCAATGGACAGCCTTGTGCGCGTAATTACACTATATTTTATGCATTGAATTCGAGCCATGCTACCATTGAGCTTAAAGTTTTATCCGATTTGTTTTGAATTTCTCATATTCTCATACACGCAAAATATTTCCCACCTGCGTTTTGCGCTTGGCACAACACGGCCAATTTTTGTAATTAACTGCTGATCAATAAGTGCCTCCATTTGAGAAAGTCATTTCATTTCTACTGTCGAAGTCACCGCGGAAGTTCCGCCCATTCGTTACGAAGCCTTTATTTGTTCGCAACCGAAATGTATGGCATGTCATGATGATAATGAAAGCTATTATCGCCTCATGTCCACTAGTTTATTTATTTATAGCTGATTGCAGCCACAGATTTGATGTAAGCGAGTAGCCTAATAAAAGTTCCGCTATAATCGGAAAACCCTTTGACATTTTTTCATTTTTCTCAGCTCGAAATAGAGAGTGGAAGACAATTATTGGACGGTATTTTCAACTGCTTAGCATACCTTTGGAGGAAGATGTTTATAACTATGGCATGGCAAGTGTGGACTGTGGCTTCGTTGTTTGTTTTAACGTGTTAATTAACTAAAAACGGGGATTTTTGTATAATGCAGCTTGAGCTGTCTCGAAGTAGGCAGGTCTTTAATAGTGAATATCAAACGGTACGACATTGGTAACCCACTCTTCTCTCTTTCTTCCATAAAAAATTCAGCATTTCCGTCATTTTTGCTGTCGTCGCCTTTCCAATGAATGCCATTTTTTCTAGTAGCGTCAAAAATTCATTTTTCACTAGTGAAATTAATTAGGTTGCATGTCAAAATGCAATGAGGAACTGGAGTATTATCGCTGGATGAAATAGATACATCATGCCTTTTAGACTTATGTAATTTAAATGTATACCTAAATAATATTGGTTTATGCATACACAGTGAAATGACACGAAAAAACTTTTCGCTTTCACGCAAGTGGATCATATAAATGCATCAATTAAAATTCTTTATTCTTCAATAAAACTAGATAGCACAAAAGCAACAAATAAACAACCATTGCAATAAAAACTCTTATATTGCGTGCCCCAATAAGCAAACAATCAGTTGAAGTTGATTTTTAATACACGAAGACAATGGTCAGCACAGCAAGCTAGCTGCAGCTGGATTTACTTTGAACAACGAATGAGCATTTACTGACAGCGACTTTGGAATTATTAAGGCCAGTTCGCTAATTAAAATTTATTATGGCAGTATGAGCGAAATATAGTGGCGCAAGCTAATACTAGTAGTGCATTAGAGTAACATGAACAGTTTGAGTGAAATTATTGCTATTGCTTGAAATTATCACTTTGAGCTAGAAGTAATCCGAATACACATAATTGTACAAGCCAAAATCGATAAATCTTTTTCAGCTGTAAAATTGAAGTCATAGCCTAATGATGTATGTCTACGCTTAGTTTTAAAAGTCAGGGTGCACTTAAGTTAAGTTTGAGTGACTTTGCAAAACAAAATACTCACAAACCATGATTTTCCTTCTCATCACTTTCCATTCATTTTTCGATAGGTATAGGAAAAATTTGGTAGATATGTAATAAAAATTATGTCAGTGAATGATTTTCCTTGCCTTCACAATTTCTTACATGTATACAAATTATATTTTATTAAAGGGAAAATAAAATCAAGTTCATACCAATATGCTTGGTTTAAGGGTTGACTAAAAATCAAATATTTACAAAAAAGATCCTATAAATTAAAATACACATCCTAACCTTGCAATTAAAATAAAAAGGTACGTTAAGCGTGATCTGATAGTTGGTTTTAAGGTAGCATTCCTACGCTTCGATTGGCGAACAGACTGTGATTGACGATACGCTCACAGTTAAATCATTTTTCAGAGTGGACAAGAACGACTCTTTCTCACGTTCCGTCTCAAACAACAGCTCCCATTTCGTGGTGTCGCAGATCAGTCTAACTAAGGTGGGATCGCTTTCCAAAGACTCCTTGAATGACAAAACGGGGAATTTCATTAAGCTTCATCTATGGACGATTGCCATATTTTAGAACTAGAAGATATAATGCAGTAAACTTACTATTTGACGAATTGTAGACAACGGCTTGCAGTGCTTTGCAATGACAGTATCGCTGGCTTTTGTTGCCATCCATGACAAATCAGTTATCAAAATCATGTCCTCCTGGGTTAGCACGATTGCGGAAACTGGATACGAGTACTCTGCATAACGAGGCAACTCTTTCTCACGTTCCGTCTCAAACAACAGCTCCCATTTCGTGGTGTCGCAGATCAGTCTAACTAAGGTGGGATCGCTTTCCAAAGACTCCTTGAATGACAAAACGGGGAAATTTCATTAAGCTTCATCTATGGACGACTGACATACTTTAGCTCTAGAAGATATAATGGGTGAAGTAAACTTACTATTTGACGAATTGTAGACAACGGCTTGCAGTGCTTTGCAATGACAGTATCACTGGCTTTTGTTGCCATCCATGACAAATCAGTTATCAAAATCATGTCCTCCTGGGTTAGCACGATTGCGGAAACTGGATACGAGTACTCTGCATAACGAGGCATTAGGTAATAATAATTAATTTTTTGATTGTCTCCAGATACACATAGCATACCTATTATAACTTTGTCATTGTATAGGTATTTCTTACCAATATCACAAACGGAGAATCTGACAATGCCAAAATAAGCCAAAGGACTAGTGGGGCACATCAGCGCTTTCTGAGTCTGACTCAAATCTCGAACCATCGGCGGTGTTTCCAGAGCTCCACATATCTCACCTGCACAATAAAATAAATTACATTTCTACTGCATTTAGCTCATACGCAGAGCAGTTAGCTGGATCACTTACACATGAAAAATTCCAAAAAGTTAGAGGTGCGCTCCGAATCTCGGAAGATCATTGCAAAATATTTTCCTTTGAGATCAACACCAACTCCGTGACGTCCTATAAGCACATCCAGTCGACTAAACTTGGAAATGTCGTAGGAAGTCACTTTCGTCAACCATTCCTGTGGCTTGTCCCTAATAATTATTTCCAAATTGTATAATAAATACTATAAGTATAAAAAATCAGATTTTGCTACTTTACAAAATTAGTACTCGATTTACGCGCTTACCCTTCAGTTCCGGTGATCTTATAAACGTATATTTTCAAAGACGAAAATATAACCAATCCTAGCATACTTCCTCCATCAGTTATAATCATACACTTGGCCAACGCCATCAAATTTTCATCCGCCGATTTGAACAGACTCAATTCGCTCCACAACTGAAGCCGATGGTCTACTTTTCCGAAATTCACATAGTCATACTGGATAGGTGCGGTTGAGGGCACTAGCGTCTTGTGTGGGCTACTAAGGCTCGCACTAGTTAAAGTTGAGTTGCTGGCAAACGAGTTCAAACTGGCACAAGCTGACGAAGTGGCAGAAAGAGAAAGTGGAGTTGATGGCCCTGAGAAAGGTTGAGATATTGGTTGAAGCTGCAATCTCCTTTCGTACTGAGTAACAATGCTTTCTGCACAAGACCCTGACGACGTGCTCTCTGACATTGGACCTTTCGAGGTTTTTGATGCTTGGTACTCTGGAACTGGCACTTCCTCTGCTTCAGGTACTCTGCAAAATAAATAATTTTATTAATAGAACAAAATATAAAAATCAGCTTAATATTAATAATTATTTTATAAATGCTAAACTTACTCTACTTCATCCGATTCGCTATCTCCACATTTGTTCAGAACTTCAATACTGCTGCTTTCATAGCTGAGTACCTCAATATCACTATCCGATCTGGTATCTGTTAAAGAGCAAATTGAATAATTACATTTACATGCATATCTTGCGTTGTTGTTCCAACAGTTTAATTCGTAAGAAATGTTTAACTTTGCAACATTCTACAACCATTAATTACTATAAATTATACTACTACACAATGAAAACATAATGGGAACATACTCTGAACAGTATCAGAGGAGGACGTTGTAACCGCAGTTTTAGCATCCGAAACGCAGCTGTCACTTCTCTCTTCCAAACTGCTATCCTGTTTTGGAGTTGGCGACTCACTCCCATGAACAGATTTTCTAGAAGTTAAACTTGAAGCAAAGTTCTTAATGGCTTCAATGAGAGGAGGCGATCTTCCTTTGGGCACCGATTGAGATAACGATTTTTGAGCTGCGCACACAATTAGTTAACAAAAAACAAACAGTTTAATTAGTGATGCACACAAGCATGTCATGCAAGTTAGTCAAACAATCACAAGTTACAGCTATATTATACTGTACCTGAACAAGGAGTAGAACTCCGAATCGGAACTGGAATAGCAATCTCCAGGCTTCCCTTATCCACCTCCAAGCACTCATTATTCGGCAACGGGATCGTGTCCAGTGTCACCAAATACTCATTCCCACACGCCGGGTCGGGGCAAATCAAGACTTCCCTTGGAGCTTTTCCTTTCTCATGCTTTACCGTTTTGAGCGCCATCGCCTTCGAAAACTGCGCTTGGCACCGAGTGCACTGAAACGCCTCAACGAACTCCTCCATCGTCTTCTTCTCAATGTACGGACTGACCAATTTGTCGAATTTGGCAAAGTCTTTGGCACACATGATAAAGCTCTTCTCTCGCATTTGCTTCCTCATCGTATTAAATTTGAGACGGAACTCTACCGTCTCTGTCTCCGAGTCACATTTCTCCTCCTCCAACGAAATGAGAGAGTTGAGATCCCACTTATTGTAAATCGAGGAGTCCTTCGGGTCCACTTCAAACAGGAACCCATTAAAACAAATTAGATTATGGAACTGTCCACTCATAAAAACTCGAAAGTATTCACAGTTCTCTGTCTGCTCCTGGAACTTTTCCTCCGCGTACTCTGGATTCATGTCGAAAATCGAACTTTGCCTTTTTACCGCAGCGGCATATGACTTTGTCCCTGCTGCAACCGAGTCATCTGCGTAAATGCCCACGTCCTCTCCAGTCACTCCACTTGAGTTGTCCACGCCACTTCGATTTGTACTGTAAACGTCACTGTAACTTCCGGCGTCACTTCCTCCCGCTGACGAATTGTGATGTGAGTTGACCACGCTAATTCCATCCGATGAAACTTTTTCATTGCTGCCCCCACTGTTACTATTATTGCTATTGAGACCTTCACACCTCGAACACGAGTTCCTCCTGCCTCCAGTTCTCCTCTCCGGATGTGATGGAAGAGATCGTGATGGATTGAGTTCCGCTGTGGAGTTCATGTACGGCTTTTCCGGGATCCTAATAATTTTCGAAATCTCGTTTCTTCCTGGATGATGATTTAGTAACCAGTTATCTGCGCCATATTTGTCTCTAAGTGCTTTTATTGTTGCGGCTGTCTGCTCCAGTCCGCTATCCGCAAATATCGACCTATTCTCCGACAAAGAGCTGTCTGGTCTATCAAGTGGAACTCGAACGATTGACTCGTTATCGTCGGGACTAGGACTCAAGTTTTCGTTGCAACTCTCGTTAAAGTCGATGCTCGAGATTTCTCTGATTTTGGGCTTCTTCCTCCTTGAGCTCCGTAAGCT
>JAHZND010002522.1:0-18015 GCA_027744115.1 Acrocyrtus sp. NNG-2020
CTCTCATCCTGACAGATTTGGAGCAAAGCATTAAAGCAAACATTCTCTTTTTTTAACAATGCAACCACCTGTAACAATATTGACATTGCGAAAACACGTTTTTCTAAAGGAGATTACTGTTACAGGCAGACAGTGCAATTTTTTAATGCGCCATGTCCTATACCATCGACAAACACTTGAAAAGTGGTTAGGAGTATTTTATCCCAATTAACCTAACGACGGCTCAGAAAATCCCATCGCGTGAATTTTATCCATTTATGCCAAGTAATATAATTGTAATTATCATGCCACGCTCATATCATACAAAATTAAATAGAAATCGATCTACACAGCACAAATTGAACTATAGCCAACTTCCGGTTAAAATCCATAAAACTGGTTTGGGAAGTAGGAAGGCAATTTCATGGAAAGAAGGCATACTTGTTTCAGTAGCAAACTTCTTTGTCATCTAACAACAGGTATTGAGGTACTCCTCGACTTGTCATACTTTCTCCTGTGTCGATTCACTCCTGTAACCTTTCACGATGGGATTGCAAGGGCTGAGTGTTACGACTTGGGTCGCTTGGCTTTTTGGTCTCTTTGTTTTAGAGAGACCATGGGGTCCTCCACGTTTCTCTTGGTGCTCAATTTCCTTCTCCTGCAGCATCCTCTTATTAGCATTGCACATCTTCAATGTAGGAGATACGTATGTGCACAACCGTCGCCAGTCGCTTTCCCTCCGAGAAACCAACATTCTGGCCATATATATAACTGTACTCGACTTGATGCTGCATATTTTCTTATACTACATAATGAGAATTTTCCTGATCGTGAATGGAAAAAAATTGGCAAACTTTATGCGCGAATTGTACTATTATCCAATGTCACAGAATGTTTCTCCAAAGTGGAAGTTCCATTTACTGAAAGAAAACTTAATTTGTGGCTCACTTTGGGTTTGGTACTTTTCAGCAATACTGACAGGAGTTGCAGCAAACAGACAAATTCTTGTCACTCAAGCAGAGCAATCATTGTTGGGATCAGTTCTTCTACGAAACCCAATATTATATGGGCTAATTTTTGCACTAACGACTATTATTCCACAAGGAGTACTTGAAAATGTCAGTTTCAGCCTACTGATTCATTTATCGTATAGACTTTCTAGAATAATTGACACCTTTGCGGATGATACCGTCGAAATTATGACTGATCTTAAAGAGATTAAATTAAACCAAACCAAACTTTTTGACTACGCGGGCAACATGAAGTTAAAAAATGCCCGTTTTCAAATTACCGTAACATTCGGGAAAATTAAAAGAATTTGTGAGATGGCCCAAGAGATAATGTCGCCTTTGTTGTTAGCATTGATATTTTTGGGAACGATATCATCATGCGTGTGTGTCTCAAAGGCAATGGTGTTAGAAAGAGAAGCGTTGAGTTTAACTGCGGATATTTTTCGCGTAATTTGCTGCTGGTACTACATTTTCATGTTTGAGGTGGGGACTAGAATACATAGGGCTGTTGAAAGCTCCAAATGTAGAATTTACCAAACGTTTCTGAAAATTTCATGGAAGTCAGATCTGAAAACTGAAATGAAGGATGCTATTGACAATATCCAGGCTTGGGACTGGAAGATTTCTGCGGGAGGATTTTTCTACTTGGAAAGAACATTAGTTGGAGGGGTATAATATGGGTTTTATTGTTAACTATATTTATTTCCTTTTAAAATAGATTCATGAAATTAACAATAGCTTTTTAAAAATCTTTTTAGATTCTTACGCTGACTTTGAATTATGTGATCATATTCTTTCAACTTTACATCGCGACCAAGAATGACAACAGTAAGTGTATTGGAGGTCAAGGGAAAAATTTGACCTTTGGAGTACAGCCTCGTGGTTGAAATGCACAGAATCTAATTAACATTAGCGTGACATATTGATTTGATAATAATTGAGTGGGAGTATTACATTCCCACTCCCAATGTTAGCTATAGGCTTTATGTTTAAATAAAAAGCTTAATAAAATGCAATTCACATACCTATTTAAATAATCAAATGTTTTCTTTCTGGAAAGCCATCAAATTAATGAAATTAGTCACTTCTCAGCTACCCTACAGTTTGCTATTGCAATTGCATATTGCACTATTGCACAGTTTGAACCGAGATTTCTTCATGGAATATATGATTTCAGCAAATGTATTTTGTGCAAAACACTGTAAATTGCTATCATTTATCAAAAACTCCAAAGGGGGATCACAAACAAGTTTCCACTTACACTTCTATAGCAGAAGGGTAGCTAATTTTCATGTGCCTTTAGCCTTGGATGGTGTATGGTATAAAAAATAATTATCTCATTCATACAAAAGAAGTAGACTACGGCTAGGAGAGATGCCCCATCTAGATTTGTTTGCATTGTAAAAATAATTTGTTCTGAAAAAAGCTGCAGTGCCTTTGTTTCCACGGTCTGAACTTAAGTAGGGCATAAAGTCACTAGGGCAGTGAAAATGGGAACGCTCTAAACCGAGTCTTTTCCGAGAATAGCAGCGAATTTAATGAGGTTTGGATGCGAAAGCGGAAATGAATGATTTTGTTAAAATGGGAAATTTCTAGCGGTGGATTTTTTGGCGTAGAGAGAAATCTTTTGGTAGTAGCTTTTAGTATAGCAGGTGTAAAATGTGAAGTTGCAGCTACTATTAAAAATTACTAACACGATTCAGGACAAGCCCTTTCAATTGTTTGATTTGATTCCATTTCATTGGTAAGTTTTTGGCTCGGGTAGGATAAACGTGGTTGCGTTTCTTTGAAATGGTGGCCCCCAACAGCGACAGGCACTGTGGTAAAAGCACTACGGTACTTGGAATGACCTATAAGCTTTTGTTGGTTAGCTCGTTCGTCGAAGTGAAGTGACGCAGAGCCATTCATTCACGCTATACTTGGAATATTCTACTTTCACAATACCCTTTTATTCATCACTGTTGAACTGGGAGCATAGGAAATATTTTTGCATAGACCCAACCAAAAAAATTTGGTTTCGGTGTAACCTGCTTTTATACTAATTAAGTGTATTGATTTTACTTTTTCTGCAGTTGCACATTTGAAAAATAATTATAATTATGAGAGTGTTAATGTATACATTTTTGGAATAATTACTATTAGTATTTATTATACTTTCATGTGGACGGAATTATCTACTCAAGTTTTTTATAAAATACTCTCGCCTCACCTACTTCTGCAGAGAATGGATTTGTAATTTGGGCCTGTAATAAAATTATTTCTAGCGTAATCGCCGAATTTGCAATAGCTAGCAGAAATGGTTTTGTAATAACAAAGCATCCCAGTCCAGTGAATCCGATTCGCGGTCCAAAGTTGACCCGGTTTTCTAGCCGTATCACCTGTCATATTATTGCACAATAAGCTTTACCCTTAATTTATATACTGCAATCTGCAGTGTGAAGTCGTCCATATGCTTTTTGCATAGCACGAACATCGTTAATTAGCAATATCATTGTGTTCACCTCTGAACTATGGTATTCTGGTGGGCATTGTCTCAACACTTTCCCAATCTTGTGTGCGTAGTCGTTCACCTGGGCTGCTGAAATAGACATGAAATAAAGGAGAAATGTTTCCACGAAGAAGCTCATCTTGTAAATGAATGGGGAAAGTCCTATTGTTAACTCAGCTCCTGCGGTGCCCATTGAAGTGGAAAGTCCTCGGAGAAGCTAGCGTAAAATCACAAAGACTCAGCATTATTAGCAATTAAATCGTATCTAAACATAAACTCCTGCTGGTTTTCCTACCTGCATGCAAATCAGGTATAAGCTTGTGAAGTACGTAATAAAAATTAAAGGAGATAGAAAGGAATCGAACTCTCCCACAAGTTCAGTCAGTTCATTATGCTCGTTCACCAAATCGATCCAAAACTGTTTGTCGCTTTTGCTATCTTTCAGCACAACTTTCTGAGAGTTCTCACTCTCACTCTCACCCTCCTCACTGGTACCATTTTCTCTACGCACTCGTCTCAGTCCAGTTTCATAGAGATTTTTGAATTGCATTGATAGTGCATAGGAGAAAGTAATCACAAGCGGAAACATGAACGAGCGCGGTAAGGATGCGAAAACAAAGTCCACCAAAGACAGAATGGCAAAATAGGGGCAGTAAGAGATAGCGGAATGCCAATGTCTCATTAGTTTCTCGTAGCAAAATTCAAGGCCTGTGTAATTTTCAGGAATTAGTCGTTCTGAAAGAAAGACGTGACAAAAAATTCGCACATTTTATTCTATTAAGGTATATAAATTAAACTGGTCGAGTCCTTTGTATTTTAAAACTGATAAGAAGAAAACCTTGTCCGTCCAATCGGTACACGCCGTCAATAGAAAACAGGGCATTCACTGTGAATGGAAGTAGCAATGTACAGAGCGCCAGCCAGCACACTATACGTAAAGAGAACACTTTCAGGCTAAATTTTGCAGATGCTTTGTCCCAGAGAAGAAAAAGCCGTTTCAGCTTATGGGAATTTATGAAGCAGTAAATATATCTGAAAATGATTTTACAATGTGCTTTTTAGGTATACTGAATAGAAAAATGGATAAAATTTGAGGGGTTGGGTAGCTCACATGAAAGTTATTATGACCGAAATCACAAAGTAATGTGCTGGGTGAACGTAGCCAACTACTCCACCATAACTAATAAGCAGCAGCAGTCTCAGCGATGCGATGTCCTTCACAATGCACCAAATTATGACAACTAAGGCTCCAGCAGTTGAAAAGCTTTTCCTCCTGACGTGCATAGTGCCCATTTCATGCGATGTACAGCCAAATTAGCATTTTAATTGGACGTTTTTCAAATCTCACTATATTAAATATATAAATATAGGTATCTCACCGAAAGCTGAATTGCTCGTGGCTCCTCCAACTTAGCCCATCACAAGGTATCAGAAAAAGTAGCCGTCCTAATGTTAACATTGCCTTGATGTTAGCGAAGAGATCACTGTCTTTGGTTTTCACAGATTTCTTACGTTTCGGAATTATCATGGTTCTGCTGTATTTAGCTATAAGAAAAAATTCACTTTTAGGCTTTCAGCTTTAGTGAATTTATGTAGGTAGTTGATAAAAAATGACCTGGACAAAAACATTGATAGTATTTTTTCAACGCCTTTCTCTTTCTCTTTCGCTGACGTTTATGCGAAAAAAGTGGAAGTAAGAGGATGTAAGCACTTTTAGATATCTCGTACGTCATAAAATATATCAGATATGGGAAATTTTAGAAAGGAAACATCTTTGCATTGATATCTCTTTGATAAAGTACATACTTTTCGAACATGCTGTGTGACAGATGATAATCGGAAAAATATCGTCTGATTCCCGCCCACCCAGCAAAGTAAATATAGTATGGTAAATACACTTTTTATAATGTAATTTTATCATCTTCAGTGTTACACAATAAAAGAGGCGAAGGCGAACTACAAATGAACGGGTGTTCGTTATTACGTTATGATTAACCATGAAAATCATCAAACTCCATTAATGACAGAAGCAGCAAAAAATATAATTTTCATGTTAATATTTTTTATTACAAAAAATTCTAATTACAAGTCGCTCATCAGCTATAAAGCTGATGACTATATTAAGGTCCTGGATGCAGCAGAGCAGCAGCCTACAAGCATTGATTTATGCAGTTTTAAAATTTAATTTGGGAACTATAATTGCCTTTTTTCGGAATCGTTAACCTAGAAATCTACACTAGTATTTTCATAGATGTTTCTCTCGTTTCCCCTTATTGGAGTGGTGGTGCTGATGATGATTCATCGCTCTTTTCACTATGGATGATGACGGTGACTCAGGAGGAGGTGAGTTAGCACTAACACTAACACTAGGTGTGACGTCAATGTCCGTATACGTCTCATCGATAATTACCGTTATACCCAAGCTATTTCTCTGTTCTGGATCATTAGCCCTCTTATTTGTCTTTCTGTAGCAGAGGAAGTACTTGGGAAGGTCACAGTAAGATGGACGAAGCAGCACTTTAGATTCTGGGTCATGGAAGGCTGCCTCCACACAAGCATTTTCGATGCTTTGCTCCCTCGTAGTAGTATTTTGTGAGCTCAGATTTTGCCAACGGTAATTAATTGCCGTGTGAAAACTGATTGGTTTGCTTGTCGTGGTCCAATCCCCATTTGTGTCTCGGTAAAAACCTTTTAGCTTGCCAGATGTCCATACTGGGGTAAGTTGAAAAACGCCTGAAAGAGATAAGCAAAATATACTGCTGGAAAAAAGTTTGCTTTCTCTCTTATCTGTCATTACACGACATTTGACATTATCATATACTACATAATGCATATGTACCTCCATCTCTTTCAAGTTTTGCTCTGAAAATCTTAATCACTTCTGCTTCGTCCTGCCACAACTCATCAAAGTCTATCAATTCAAGACTCGCTGAATCGCAGAAACTATTGGCCTTCTCCCAGTCTCTCTGAATCCATTAAGATGTTTTCATCAATCCACACACAAAACTATAATTACAATTCTATTTCTTATGAGAAATTGCCCTACCTGAACAGGATTGAAGAAAATTGATCTCGTTCGAGTGACACCGAGTGGAATGATAGTCGTAAATCTTTCCGAATCAGCCCAAGCTGCTTTTTCTATTGATAAAAGAATGGAACTCTCCAATAAAAACATTATCTTCTATTTTAAAAACTCTGTTACATTAATAGCAACCTTACCTTCCTTGCTGTCCTTGAAACATGACCAGGTACGTGGAAACATGCACAGTCCGTAAGCAATTTTTTGATCTGTCATGTAGCCTTCGGTACAGTTTATATGTTGCATAACCAAACCACGACTTCCAGTAGGCGACGACACTGATTGCAAAATACTGCAACGATCATTCTAAAAATTGTTTAGAAATTATTCAATAAAATGTCTAGTGGAAAAAATAAATTTAGGAATTATTACAATTGAGCTATTTCCGGCAGTAGTAAACATTGAAAATGTTAGGGGAGTGCCATCCGAGTTATACTGAAACTTTTCAGCTTCCTTGCTGTCATCCATTCCAATTACATAAAAGTAACTAGCTGATCCATCTCCTTTAGTTGCAATGATACCTCCAATGTTTGACTTAGCCACAGAGTCCCAGTCCTCCTGGGTTCGGATTTCTCCCGGAACCAGTCCAAGCTTTACACAGTGCTCTTTGATATCTTTCACAGAGTAGTGACTTTCCGTTGGTTGATAGTCCACGTATTTAGAGAATGGTGTCAGACGTTTCGCAGTGAGCGATTTGGAGGAGCATGTTTCCTCACTGAAGGGCTCTAAAGTTTCTAGAATCTGGTTACCGACTTCTCTTTGGTTGACCTTCGATGCCTCTGGTATCGGATCACAGGAATCTTCAGTAATAGCATGTCTATTTCTAGGTGCAGATGGAAGAGGGTCTGGACTACTAATATTATCGGTTGCATTAATTTCCTTGTAGCATAGAAAATTCTACAAGCAAATCAAATGAAAACGAAATTAATCTATAATTGAGCACGCTAATGGTTAACGGTTAATTAACGGTTGGTTACAGGGCGTACCATCGGAAAGCTGCAATACCAAGCTTTGAAATTCAGCTTAGGTCTTGCTCCTCCATCCTGCGGATTGAGGGCTAACGCTACACAGGGCTGGCTCATGGTATTTCTCCGATGTAAAGTAGGATTGCTTTGAATATCTTGAGAGATTATTTCTTGGTCATCCCACCAAGCAAATGGAAATGGAGCTTGAGATTTGTACTGTGTATTTAAATAAGTGTTCGTTGTAGTCCACCGAAATTTCCCGTCTTCGAACTTGTCGTCGAATCTTCCAGCAGTCCAGAACATCCAAGCTGGGTTGAATTCTTTCATGGACAAAACCATCAGATTATTACTTGAATTAAGACATAGTGATAGGAGTTGTATTTAAAATTCCTACTTCCCTCCCGTAAGAAATGGCGAATGACCTCCTCCGTTCTTAGCGCATCGTCCCAAACAGGATCCAAATCTAATAACCGTAGACCCTTCTTTTCACAAAATAACTTTGCGTCTGACCACGTTCTCTAAAATTTTAAATGACAAGCTTTCTAAACTACAGTTTTACATTATCCACCTACATAGTTATGTGATGTTCATTTCGTATTTTCCCTTACCTGATCCGAATAAAGGTAAATGAAACGCTTGAGCGTTTGCCCAATTTCAATTAAGTTGTGGAATACTGCATCGGTTAGGTCACTTTTCTCAAGCAGCAGTAGCCCACAGTCTAAACAGATTTGATTAAGTTTCTAACTGCCATTTTCGCAAGGATAAGAAGTTGCAGTTGCAATGCAGGTATGTCTACCTTCTTCGCTTCTAGAATGACACATGGAGCCTTGCGGAAACATAAAGAGACCGTAATTGAGTCTCTTTCCGTCCGCCGGTAAACCAGAGCATTTTAGCAAGCGAGTTGTCAAATGCTGTTTCTGGTCGCTGGCCATGATGTGACTCAAAACAGCACACTTTTCATCCTTTAAATTTATAATTATGATCATTTTATCATTAGATGTGAATAACCGCTCTAAAGTTTACTAGCTTCCATTGTATGCATTCTTACTGATTTCCCAAAGACGCGTGGATCCAGCATAGCAAAAGTAATAGAGGCATTGTCGCTGGGATACTTGAAATCTACCTGACTACAAGTAGGCTCCTGACTGGTGATGTCTCTCATTCCAATTGCATAAAATATTCTTGGTTGATCCGGCGTCTCTGCGTACGTTGACACAGTTTGCAGCAAAGAAGACATTTCCAGAGCCATCCACTCAGAAGAATGCTGAAATTCTGCCATTACGAGTCCAAACATTTTAGCAATTTTGTAAATGTCGTTAATCTGATAGCGGCCATCCGATGGGCGATACTCAATGTATTTGGAATTTGGACGAACTCTTCGTAATTCTGGAGAGTAGAACTCGCACGTCTCAGGATTGTAAGGTGTAATGTTAGCTGGCAATGGTGCGCCAACATTTCTTCCGAGTGACATGTGTCTCGAGTATTTGGAGCCTTTCTTTCGAGACTTAGTAGCTTCCTGCAGTGCCCTTCCCTGCTGGGCGAATTTGGATGCCAGTTGTTCTGGAACTTTTGGCAGGTTAACTGGATGTGGAGGTCGTTTGGGAAGAGGTTGTCGAAAGGCTTTAAGAATAACTCGCTTGGATGGGTCGTTTTCTATCACTTCACAGATTTTAGGGCAACTTGGAAATATACATTGCGGAAGATCAGCTTTGATCGGACAATAAAACGGTGTGCCGTACCGGTTCCTTTGACATATATCACAAATGCTTTCATCTTTAGTTGTACTGTGACTGTAGCCAAGTGTCAGCAACGGAACTAAAAGTAATATTTCCGATGCACTAACCCTGTTCGGAAATGACATGCTTGCGGTCTTACACTAATTGAAACACAGAAACACATGTGGAGAGTCCGATAACGGATTCTCTATTTCAATAGTCTAACTGTTACTATGTTGTACGTGCAATATCAAGGTATCTCAAATAATTGAAAGTAAATATATGTTTACAAGACAAGCCGAAAAGAATAAAGTGTAGCTACTCATTGTACTCTCTTGTAAAAACAAAATCTTCCCCATTGTCTGTAAATAAGCAAGTATGAAAGTATGTAAATAAAAAACATAAAACATTTATTGTTTCAGGTCAGTGATTAAAAGTGCATAAATGAAATTAATTACAAACTTCTGACTTCCCTTTACGGTATCGACTACCGTTGCTCAACCGATTTCTTATTTCCACCGATTCTCCTATCTCTTAAATAAATTGCTCGATACTTGCTAAAAAACACATAAATCAAATGATAAGATTAAGATCCTATCTAGCGTTTAAATTCCCTTCCCACTTAAAGATTTCAAATTAATGATACGCAAAATTCTGCATAGAGTATGCATGTGAAGATAACAGGAATTTAGTAATGTAAATACAACAACAAACGGATATGGCCAATAGTGGATAAACGAGGCTAAAATGAATTTTTATTGTGTCTTTACTAAATACTTAAGAGAAGTCTGATTATTATAAAAACTCATCAGTTTTATTTTGGGACATTATGGTTTAGCTGTTGTCAGATCTTCTCCCGTTTTTTCTGTTGCTGGAATCTTTGTTACTTCCTCTTCTCCTGTCCCTACTTTAATAGTAGTACTCCCTCCTTGTTCTGCATTCATTCTAGCTTCTGCAGCTTCGTCGTCAACACTGAATCTCTTTTCCTCGAACGTGGGAATTTCCATAAAAGCAGAAATATCCCCTCGTTCCATCTGCTTCATGATACTTGTAGAGCGATCCATATCAGGATCATAGGGCGACATGTAGCTTTTACTATTATTTTGCTGTATCATATCAATTTCCTTATTAATTTGCTCCGTGGGCTGAGCATGCTGCTGCATGTTATCTGGTGACAGCTCATACTTAGCATTCTCCTTTTCAAATGCTTGCTTCACCATTTCTGCGTAATCAACTTTCTTTTTTGGGGCTTCTGTTGTCGCTTCCTCCTCTTGCTGTTCTTGCCCTTCTTCTGGAGGAGCCTCAGGCGCAGAAGAAGCTTCCCCCTGACTTGGCTCCGCAGGGGAAGAGGACTCCTCTTTTTCGCTTCCCTTTTGGGCTGAATCAGAAGACTGTTTTTGTGCAGGCGCGTTAGTTTCAGGTTTCTGCTTCGATGAGTTTGGTTGAGTGGATGGCTGGTCCTTTGTAATTGGAGATTTTTGGTCTTTAGTTACAGAATCGGATACTTCCCCTTTGGGAGGTACCTTTGCCTTCTCATTTTTCCTCGACTTTGAGGGAGCTGGAGCTAGTTTCAAATTCGAAGAGAGAAGATTTGCGGAAGAAGAGGCAATCTATTTTAAATTAAAACATTCGAAATTAGAAAATGAAAGTTTTAATGAAAACAGTGAAAACTCACATTTCCAAGCGTTTTGAAGAGTGGCGTGCTGTTACAGGTTGGTAAAGTGATGGCTATAACTACAATAACCGTAGTTATCTGAAGTAGAGTGGACAACGGTAAAAGAGAAAGTTGTCCTGTGGAGGAGGACGTTCGGTAACATTCCTGTTGTCTCTTTCCCATAATTAACTTTGGTAAGCTTTGGATAATATAAGAATTTAGTATTTTTACATGTCAACACATGCAATAATTTGTACCTCGCAAATATTGCTTTAAATTAAAAGTTTTGACGCACTTGTAAGACTAGATCAGCATATACGAAGAAAGAATTAACTACCCTCATAAAACCAGTTTTAATGTTTTTACTCATTGATTAGGTAATTCGATGACGAAAGTATCTTTGTACATTCCGAGATTAATTTTAATAATATATTGTTTTGAGGCGATGACTGTCTGGGTTTCCAATTCATTTGATATTTTCGGGAAAATGTTTCGCAAAGATCATGAAAGACGAGATAAAGTCTAACATATTTTTAGACAAATATTCCGACAAAGGAATATTAGTAAGAAGTGTCAAAACTTTATGATTAGTGCCTGTATTGAAGGTACAACATGCAGTTTTATTTAATTCCTTCAATTAAATATTCACATGAAAGTTTATCAACTACTCTTAGTTTAGAAATAACATTTCAACGTATTTTAAATGGCGAGCTTGAAACATGACCCTCCTGCTTATGCTTTTCGGCTGACTCATCCAATTTCGCGGTCTCAAATTTAAATCCTTTACTAACTAATTTTTCATATATTTTTGCTTCCGCATCAGGACTGATGGTACTTCTCACTTCTCCATCATCTGATAATTAATCAAGATAATTACTTCATCATAGACTCATTTCCACTTAAAAATTAATTTCTATACTTATAGCTAGTAATACCTGGAGAAGGAGCAGATGTAGTCAAGTGAGCATCTAGCTGTTCGAAAGGGTTGGTTGTTGTAGGTGGAGGTGGGCGGGGAGTGGTCACTTCTATTGGCGGCTCTGTCCTTGGTATACGGGACGCCTCAGTGGTAGTGGTGGTGACAGTGACCTTGGGGCTGGGATTTGTCAGTTGCGCAAGACTCGAAGCTAGCGGTCCGGCAACTTTGCCACTTGTAATTGAACCGACAGGAGTTCGACCAAAAATCTGTTTTCATTTTAAATATTTTTACAAATTTTAAATTTACGCCTTTTTAACTGGTAACGCAATTAAAGGAACAACTCTTCCTAAAACTAATTTCAAATATTTTAACGCACAGCTCCAAAGGTTGAAAATACTGGCATACCCGTCAGCAAGGTGGGAAATGTTATGAAGACTATCACCAACTGCCAAAAAAGGAAGGCGTGAATGGTGAGAGAAAATGAAGAGAACTTCTTCATTGTCAAATTTTTTAAACTCTTTCTCTTCTTACCTTAAGCTAGTCAGGAAAAGAACGTGAACATTGCGATACACATTATATTAACTCAAGTTATCAATGAAGAGCACGTGCATTATTATTGTAACTTTTAATTGCCAATTATGGAGCGACAGGAAATGCGTAAGATGTGAGGAATTTTTATTTATCGAGTCAGCAAAAATGAATTACAAATACGAGAAGATAAACACCGTGAAAAAGCTATAAACTCTTAAGTAGGTTTCTTTACGACCAGTTCTTTCAAACCTGTAATACTACAAAATATTTAGTAATTTTTTAAATTCCGGTAAGTATCTCAAAAGTAAATATTTTTTCACTATCATCTCCTAATTCGATTCCGGGTTAGGTGACGGTTCCAGAGCTAAAAAAAATTCGTAAAAATGATTACCTCAAAATATAAATATACAACTGACAACACAATGACAATCTAGTCGTCAGTAAGTTCTAACCTTCCTCAGGCTTATCCTTGATTTCAGCCTTAATGTTTTTCTCATCCAATGGGCTTACACTATTTTTCTCTGCTTCCGCCTTTTCTTCGCCACCTTCCATCACTGCAGCTTCTTCAAGCTTATCTACTTTGTCGGAATTAGGTAATTCTGTCTTACTGTCTTCCTTCCCAGCCACGTTTTCCGTCGGTTTCTCATCCTCTGATTTTTCTATTGGAGACTCCTCTTTGAGTTCATTTAGCGCTTTTTCATCTGTCGGAGGAATTTGCGATGAAGGTTCTTCCGATTTCTCCTCTTCCTTTGAAGGAAGTTCTACCGTGGGAGGGCTATTTGTGGTTACCGGAACAACACTCTCTTCTTCCTTGCCTTCTGAAGCTGTCCCTGTTTCTATTTCTTTAGTGGCAGATTCAACTACAAGCGGAGGACCATTTCCAGGGCCACTGGAAGGACTTTCCAGCTTCTCCTGCATTTCATCAACTATTTCCTCTCCTTTCGTTCTTTCTGTTGTAACTACCCCACTCCCCACACTTTTACCAATGTTTTCTTTCATTATATCGGAATTTTTTCCCTTTTCACCTTGGCCTGATTCTGCAGTCTTCCCAGTGCTTTCTACATCTTTCATCTCTCTAGTCGAATTTTTACTTTCAACATTTGCTGCTTCTTGTGCACCTGCCTCCTCGCCATCTTCAAGAGCGCGACCTTTCTTCAATTCGAACCTAGTTTTGCTCTTGGGCGTTGACGACTCTTCTGGCTCCGGATCACTTTTCTTGGTCGAAGTCTCCACTTTGCCAGTGGTGGCGGGCTCAGTTTCTTCGTCCTTCTCTTTAGTCTTATTGGGTGTTTTGGGAGTGGTCGTAGGTTCAGACACATTCTTTTTATCATTCTCCTTGGTTTTATTAGGAGTTGTGTCAGGTTCCGCAATTTTTGTTACAATCGTCGGTTTACTCGTTGTTGTAGTTGTTTTAGTTGTTGGTGCAATCGTGGGTTTACTCGTTGTTGTAGTTGTTGGTGCAATCGTAGTTGTTGGTGCAATCGTAGTTGTTTGAGGTTTGTTCTTTTTGGACTTGTCCTCCTTTGATTTCTTCTTTTTCTTGGATGGCTTAACTGTAGTCACAGGCTTTGCAGTCTCTTCGCTGGACGAATCTTCTTTCTTCTCTTCCTTTTTCTTTCCAAAAAGTATTTCTATTGTCCCCCCAATTAAGCCTTGTGTTCTTGGTGGTTCTTCTGCAACGCTTGACGACTTTGTCTTGCCACTAGGAGCTTCTCCAGAGGTTTCTGAAGAGTCGGCCGCTGGTTTAGTACTTTTGGAATTTAACGATCCCGAGAAAGCAGGCCTTTTCCCACTGTCTGCATGAAGAAAGTTCTAAAAAAATATTCAGGATTCAGGATTTTCAAAGATTTTACTTGGCAAATATATTTTATAAATAAGGCGACCTCTTCAACTTACAGATGACAGCAGACCTTTACTTTCTGCTCTAAAAAGGGCTGGAACTGCATCAGCTACTTGTATGCAACTGAACTGTACACAACAGAATACTGTTAAGGCGAGTAAAAGCGTACTTCCGGAAGGCGTCATTGGTCCCAAGGACCAATAACGACGGAAAGACTTGTGCATATCTTGCATTGTACTCACGTTTGCCTCTGTCTCACCATAGAATAGTTACAGAGGAAAAATAGTCGTTTTTAATCGCTCCAACGTAATATTATCCTAGCATAGTATCTATTTGATGGCATCATGGTATAGGGAATGCAAATTAAAATCTTTTATGAAGAGCAATTATATTTGTCTGACTAAAGGTTGTAAAAGCTATCGTCATTAACACAAACGTCAACAATATAGAAATTGGATCAACAGAAGACTACACTATGCTTTTTAAAAATTCAACTTCTAAATTGTAATGACAGATGTAAGTAGGTCATTTTCATACATGCAAGGGATTTCAAATTTCAAAAACCGAGTTGGCGGATAAAACTTTTATGTTTATAATAAAAAAATGTTTTATTTCTACATTTTATTAGAAAGGTACTTAAGCAAATGTAAACTTGAGTGTTCAGTGCACAAATTAAATACAATTTACCAAAAATTACTTGTTAGCTTTTCCATATGTTATCACAATGAGGTTGTTGCAAATTCTTAAACTAAATTAGCCAAGTAAAGGTTAAGTAAAAGTGCTAACTCACGATCAGATTCTGATCTGTTTTCAAAAACATTCAATTTCCACATTTTCGTAGATTAACAATCGCAGCCTTTTATATAAGACCCATTACCACTTGGCTCTCACTTTATCCTGCCGACATCTCTAGTAATGATAACAATTGGAGTCGTTTTATGTTCGTTTTTTACTGTTCTTCCACTTCCTCACCCGTCTTACTCTGGACAGCATGTGTAAGCCATCATCGCCTTTATACTGGAGATTTCTTGGATTATACCAAACAACTCTATTTCCCACAGGAAATATTTGAGGTAGAAGATCTCTCATTTTATCCATTCCTTCGACATAGGACATCCTATGTGCATTAGATGCAACTGGATGCAGCAAAAAACAACAAAAAAATTAAAAACTGAGTAATCCGACATCCAAGCATACATAACACAACTTAGGTACCTATACTTACTTTGATCCCCACACAATTGATCCCAAGTTTTTTCCCCTTTTTGAAGTGTGGTAGGAAACGTGTAAAAAATTTTCAAGTCTGCCTTAGAAATTGTGATTTTGTCCTCAAAAACGATTACATGTGGCCGTCTATTGCAAGGTGGGAGAGGACAAGATCCGTTATAAAAATAGTGTCCACCTCTCGCTGGAAACAACCAAGATATGTGAAATGGTTCCTTTAGTACAACTGAGCGATGCTGTCGTTGTAACTCTTCCTCGAATTGGCCCATAGTCGTTTCATGTCCTTCTTGCAGGATTTTCAGATTCAGCGTCAGGTTAGATGTCGCCTCCAGCAGTCTGTGTACCGCCTCTACAGAGTCAAACATATTAGTTTTGTTGGGGCCGATCTTGTTATCAAGAAGAAGCTGTTTTTTCTGCCGAATTTCCTCTTCTGTGGCTTTCAAAATTTCTTCGTTAGTTTTTTTAGTATTCTCCAGGAAAATATGCTTATCTTTTAGTGCTTTCAGTTCAACATTTTTAGTTCGTATTTCGTCATCCAACTCCTTAATTTCCTCTTGGAGAGACATTATGTTTGCCTCACGATCACTGTCAGTGACGACTGGAGCCGGAGAGTTGTCCACTTTTTCATTACCAGACAGTTTTTCCTCCGCTGTGATAGACCTTCCAGTTGCAATATCTCCAACTACTGGCGGCGGCGGTGGTGGTGGTGGTGGTACTGCTGGCACTTGTGTGCGCAACATTGAACTTTTTTTCTCTTGCTCAGCTCTCCTAATTTCGGTCTTATTTCCACGGATGCTCTTCAGTTCTTGGATTTCCTTCGGAAGTTCCTCCAATTGACCTGCTAGCTCATCCAGCTCTTTTTCACTTTTGTGATATTGCTTTTTTGCCTCTTTGTAGGTAGCTGTTAGTCGTTGCATGTTTTCTTTGCTGCCAGACTTGACTGCATTATATAAATCTGTCAATTCATTTGTAAACTCCTGGTATGTGGACCCTTTCATTTCACGTCTTTGCTTGGTGAGCTCTGCTTTGTATTTTTTGTAGGCTTTGTCCATATCGTCTTTCTTTTTCGACAGGGTTTTTTCTCCAAAGCATTTTTCGTGAATGACGTTATTAACTAATGCCTGAAAGCTTGAGGTTATCGGCTTCCACACTGGATTTTCGTTATCTACTGCTTCAACCATCAGGTGAATTTGAGTTACATGCTGGCCAAGATTTGTTTTAAATGTGAACATAACTTCCATTGGAAACTGTTGCCCATCGATAGTGTGAGTTCGCCGACTTGGTGGCAGTTCCGGTTCGTCTTCATCATTGGATTTCGTGTTGCGGAGGAAGAATACAGCACTGTCGAAAAAACGGTGGTCGCTCACCCCCAAGCCGGATATGTAGGTGGCGTCTCGAACAACGTCGTCCGTTCTTAATCGTATCGAAACTGCCAATGAAAAGAAGACAGTACCCAAATTTATCACATTGTATTGTAGGTTAGGTATGCTATCTAAAATCACTCAGGATCTTTAAATTCTTGCTTCCACTACTTACATATTTCCAAGTGTACGCCATCCGCTTTGTACAGCGTAGAAAGAACGTAGGTGTCAGGTCTCGGCGTTTCACAGTACACCAACAAAGTTTCTGTATTTTTCACCTGAACTACGTCCGATGTAGTAATGTCGACGGGACTGCCGAAGCTATTGAAGTTAGGGTCACAGTATGGGAACACGAGATCCCATGTATTCATATCTACCAGTGTCGGAAAAATACAAAAATTATCAAACTGGAAGTGATCACTTTAATTTATACAAATAGTAATAATTAGTAATAATTTCCATACTGGCGAAGCTTATTTCAACTGCTAACTTCTGCTGAAAACCATCATCTCTCTTGCCCTGCCATAAATCTTGCATATCATTTGCAATAGTTCTCAGTTATATAATAGCAGAATTTTTAGAATGATACTTTCTTACCGATTCTGACGAATCATCAAAAATAGAACTAAAGTCTGGCAACTGATCGTCATATTGAGTGTCTCGTTTACTTCGAGAAAGAAATAGCCGACCAAACGGTGTGTCCAGTAATCCCCTTCCACTTACCTCCCTAATTGTTTTGAAACGGACTGTCATATTTTGCAAGGACTCTGACTGTGTCAGACCTAGTAACAATGGAAAGCTGTACGTAAGCATTATTAGCAGTGAATATGGTGGCTTCATGTTAAGGGCGCAACTTTTAATGAAGTTGCCCGATTTTCCAACGATGTAGCTTTGTAGCAAATAGACATAGAATTTAACCGAATGTATATTTTAGGAATGTGTGGAATGGCGACAAATGCCAATCAATTCAACTTTTGCTTCTATTTATACCATATATCCGGTAGGCATATAAAAATACCATGCACTTTCTTGGAATTTAAAAAAATGAGCTTTTCTAAAGACATACACATTTAGCTGATTTAGACTGCTCCATGCTCCATGATTCCACGAAAATAAAAATAAAAACATGGGGACGTTTTAAAATAGAAGTGGAGAGTTTAGTGGCAATTAGTACCCATTTATTATTCATTTAATTGTCATGAAGTCATAAGCAAGGAGTAAGTTTCGTTCGACTTAGGTTTTCGTAACCGTAT